>SJYC01055523.1:0-13241 GCA_006408675.1 Madoqua kirkii | reverse complement strand
GTTCCTTCTCCAATGCATGAAAGTGGAAAGTGAAAATTGAAAGTGAAGTTGCTCAGTTGTGTCCGACTCTTCGCGACCCCATGAACTGCAGCCCGCCAGGCTCCTCCGTCCATGGGATTTTCCAGGCAAGAGCACTGGAGTGGGGAGCCATTGCCTTCTCCAAAATCACTGCAGATGGTGACTGCAGCCATGAAATAAAGCCTTCTCCAAAATCACTGCAGATGGTGACTGCAGCCATGAAATAAAAAGACGCTTACTCTTTGGAAGGAAAATTATAACCAACCTAGATAGCATATTCAAAAGCAGAGACGTTACTTTGCCAACAAAGGTCTGTCTAGTCAAGGCTATGGTTTTTCCAGTGATCATGTATGGATGTGAGAGTTGGACTGTGAAGAAAGCTGAGCACCAGAGAATTGATGCTTTTGAACTGTGGTGTTGGAGAAGACTCTTGAGAGTCCCTTGAACTGCAAGGAGATCCAACCAGTCCATTCTGAAGGAGATCAGCCCTGGGATTTCTTTGGAGGGAATGATGCTACAGCTGAAACTCCAGTACTTTGGCCACCTCATGTGAAGAGTTGACTCACTGGAAAAGACTCTGATGCTGGGAGGGATTGAGGGCAGGAGGAGAAGGGGATGATAGAGGATGAGATGGCTGAATGGTATCACCGACTCAATGGAGATGAGTTTGAGTGAACTCTGGGAGTTGGTGATGGACAGGGAGGCCTGGCGTGCTGTGATTCATGGGGTTGCAAAGAGTCGGACATGACTGAGCGACTGAACTGAACTGAAGGTTTTCTGCCTTACTTTTAGGAGAAGGCAATGGCAACCCACTCCAGTGTTCTTGCCTGGAGAATCCCAGGGACGGAGGAGCCTGGTGGGCTGCTGTCTCTGGGGTCGCACAGAGTTGGACATGACTGAAGTGACTTAGCAGCAGCAGCAGCCTTACTTTTATTACTCCTCTTTTCCATATGACCTGACCTTTAATGATTTTACAGGAGTACGCTAGTACTTTTGATTTGGGCATGAGAAGATAATAGGAGAAAGGGGATTGTTGTGATGTTGCTTTTGACTGGTTCATTTGCAAAAGTGAAAATTTTGACCTGATTAAGGCAAAGGTAGGGGCTTCCCTGGTAGCTCAGCTGGTAAAGAATCTGCCTGCAATGCTGGAGACCCCAGTTTGATCCCTGGGTTAGGAAGGTCTCCTGGAGAAGGGATAGGCTACCCACTCCAGTTTTCATGAGCTTTCCTGGTGGCTCAGAGGGTAAAGAATCTGCTTTCAGTGTGGGAGACCTGGGTTTGTTCATTGGGTTGGGAAGATCCCCTGGAGAAGGGAATGGCTACCCACTCCGGTATTCTTGCCTAGAGAATTCCATGGACAGAGGAGCTTGGCAGGCTACAGTCCACGGGGTCGCAAAGAGATGGGTATGACTGAGCAATTTCACTTTCTTTCAAGGCAGAGGTGACTTTAGATAAATAGAAGAGAGAAGACAAATTCTTTAAATCAGGATTTAATCAGGCAACTATTAATATTGGCTTTGATAAAAGTGGCCAATAAATTTCAGCAGCAGTGGAAAAAATATGAATTAAATCAGTGAGAAGCTGTTTATTATCTGTTAACTTAAGGAATGATAAAAAAGAAAGTTTTGGCAAAGCTGGAATAAAAATAATACTTTTGACCAGTACAAGTGATGACGAGAGTTGGTTTATTTTTAAACTTTTTGTTTTGTATTGGGGTATAGCTGATTAACATGTTGTGATAGTTTCAGGTGATCACGGAAGGGACTCAGCCACACATATAGATGTATTGATTCAAAAGTTGATACGTTTTTGGAAAGCAATCACACACATTATGACAATTGTGTCCATTCTTGGCCTCATTTCTGGAATTCTACTCTAAAAAAGTAATTTAAAGAATGAAAACAATAGGCATGAAAATACTTAATGTATTTTTTTATAATGTTAACAAGCTGGAAATGCCCTTAATGTACAACAGAGGAATGATTAAATAAATTCGGGAACATCAGTCAACTTGATGGAATGCAATTAAAAATGCTACCAAAATTGTAACAACATGGAAAAATGCTTTGGATAGGAGAAAAGTACAACCATATGTGTATTTATGCCATGAGTATAACTATGTAATAATTAGCTGTGCGTTGAACAAAGACTGGAAGGAAATAGGAAAAATTTTTAAAGTTTGATAAATTAGGGTGGTGTTAGTGTAGATGAAATTTATATATCTTTGTTATTTTGTTCAAAAACAAAAAATTTAAGACAGTTTTCTAATTTTATGCACTTATGGATTATGTTGAATATTGAATTAATTGGGAATTTAACTATTTGATGTGAAGAATGTTTTTGTCCCTGATAGTTACTGTTCCAAAATGGTTTACTGAGTAGTACATTCTTTCATCACTGATTTTAAATGCCACCTTCCTTCATTGTTACATAATTTCCATGGCAGGGGCAAGTTTTGATATCCCAGCTCAAACCTTATTCTCTTTCTCAAAACTTTTGTTTCCAGTTTTGTGTATTTATTCTTCCACATGAACTTTAGAGTAAGTTTGTTGATTTTCATTTGACAAATTCAGTTTTGGTTTTAGTTGGAGTGTATTAAATCTATAGATCAAATTGGGAAAATAATTTTGCCTCTTAAGCCTCCTGGTATTTCCAGAAGTTTCGGTGAAATAGCTGAGTTTTAAAAATTTTATTTGGGGTAGAGTGAATTAACGGGTGATAACATTTGTCTTTTTTCTGTGTAAAAGCAGAATATTCTGATATTGATGTCAGCATTCACTTACAAAAGTTTCTAGTTTTCAGTTGCCTGCAACAAAGTATGCAGCTGAGTCCATGTGGGGAAGTGATGGAGACACACTGGAAGTCTGTACATTGGAATTTATGTTTGCAATTAATAGAATGGCCTTTTGGGAAAAGTGGATTTTGAATGGCCACAGGGGTTAGGAAGTCCTCACTTTCAGGCACAGACTGCCACCTGTGGCTGATTGGTGAGGCTTACTTGTCCCTCAGCACGTTTTCAGAGTCTCTTTCCTCCTGCTGGTCTCCTTTGTAGCTTTCTCTAAATCTCTTTTCAACTTTATCTGACTCTTTTGGGTGAAATGTTCTCCTTTCCTATTTTCTTTCCCTTCCTCTCCTGCCACCCCCTTCTGCCTCACCGGGTCTCTTTGATGGTTTCTGTATCACTTCCTCCCTCCTCCTCCCCTAATATTCTTCAGGACATCTTTCTGATTTCTTTGTGATTAGCAAATGAGAGACTCTTTTTCTTGTTGAATATTATTCTTAATGCTAGGACTTCTGAACATCTCTGTGGTGGCTGCATCTTATCTCTCACCTGTTGCTTATCTTTGACCAATGTGAAGCATAGTATGGTCTTGAAAGGGAAGCATAATTGAATTGTAAAACTCCACTGTTTGGGGCTCTATTGCATTTTAAAGGGTTGCAGTTAAACTCTTTCATAAGGCATAGTCCTGGTTCACCTAACCAAATAAAATGTAATATGATTGTTGTTTTGAACAGTGAAAAACTGTTTGATCTGTGAAAAACTTTGACCTGTTGGTACAGTTTATTTTTCAACATTTAAAAAAAATCACCAGCACATTAGTTAGATTTTGTCTGTGGGTAATTAGGAGTCTCTTTAGAAACCAGGGGCATGACTAAAGCAAACTGGTCTTCCTTTTTTAGGAAATGGAATTTCATCTAAGTTTCCTCTGTCTGTCATGTCAGACAGTTGTTATTGTTTTTTGCCTTTCAGGTCCTCTTCCTGAACTTTTTTTTTGGAAACTATTGTATGGTAGATTTTTCTTGGCATGTTATTTTCTATTGATTGTGTATATATATGTGTGTGTGCATGTGAGCATGTGCTTACATGCCTGCTAATGTGCCTGCTCACAGGCAGATTAAGGATAACTCATAATAGGAAACTGGTGTGTTTTTTTTCTTGAACTCTGCAGTTTGTATTTATTCCTATTTATGATTTAAGATGATGTTTTGTGTGTGTGGTGCATTGCAAACCACTGGGAAGACATAGTCTGTTTATTTAAAATTTTTAGCAAGGATAACCATGTAGTTATTGGAAAGAGGAAGTCCACACTGATTTTGTTTTTGGTTCTGATTGATCTACCTCTTTATATCCTATGGAATATCATGCTGAGATCCATCAGAGGCTAACTGATGTGAAGGAGACTGGTGGGCGGGGGGAGACTTTCTGTCTTCACTTTTTCTCCTGTCAAAGGATGAGGAACTCTGGAAGGGTAGTTTTGTTTTCATTGGGCAGGCACACAAAAGCCCACATCCTTCTCCACGATGAACTGAGCCCTGGAGCCCTCCACCTCTTGGTTTCTATTTCCCAGCCACCCGGACAAGCTGAGGGGTATGTGCCTGCTCCCTGGAGGCCCCCTTTGTACTGCCTTTTTGTATTTGAGGAGAGGGAGTGTCCTGAATCCTTGGCGATCCGGCAGGCTCATCCATCACTGGTATTTGGGCTGTAGCACTGACTGGCCGCCCCACACCACCCCTGGATGCTAATATACTAGGGGATGCTGGCCTGCTGATGCTTCTGACATGACTTCTGTCCGTCTGTCCTTCCTTCCTTCCTTTTTTTCCCCCTTCCTTCCTTCCTTCCTTCCTTTCTTTTTCCCTTCCTTCCTTCCTCAGAGTGTGCCTCAGTGACCCAGGTGGCAGCTCCTCTCCTTGGACTCTGGGTGTTTAGCAGGGATTGGTGCCAGCGGAAGCTTTTCTGTAGAAGGTGTGAGGCCAGGCTGGGTGAGAAAGTGGACCTGGAAATCCCTCAGAGAAGACGGACAGTGGTGAGAAAGGGCAGGCCAACTGTTGGGTTGCACAGGGCTCTTTATTTGGCAGTGCTTGAGGAAACTCCAAGTTCTTATAAGCTGCTTTGGTCTAGTATATAGGCCCCAGATAAGAAAAATTATTTTGAAGTATCTCAGGTGCAGGAAAACATGAATACAAGCAATATGTTCATCAGGTAGGAATTCAAAGAAAGGAAAGAACAAAGTATCATCTAATAAATAAAAATATTCTTTTGTTTGCCCTAGCTTCTTCACTTTTGAAAGGAGAACAAACTAGCTCTGACATGCATACATAAATAGATCAGAAAGCATCTCCCTGAGGTCCAAAATGTTGTTGGGAAGGATTCGTGATATTTGGGCTCGCCCATGTGAAGTGAACATAACAAAGGACCCTCTTTTGGCGCGGGGCCCTGGTTATTTGGTTTCTTAGAGCCAGGACAAGGAAATGTGATGATGCCTCGACTTGTTCATTTTTCAGGGGCAGATGACGGTCTGCGCGAAGTTTGGCAAAAATGTTTATCTTCCTAAAGATGCTGAGTTTTACTTTATTTATAATGGATCTCATCAGAGACACATCGTGATTGCAGAGCGCACAGAGGATAATGTTCTCCAGTCCAGCATTCCAGGTGAGGGGTGTGTGTGTGTGTGTGTGTGTGTGTACTCACACTGGGTTATCTCATGTCTGAAGCTCTTCCAGCTGTGTCTGCAGCCACACCTTAGACTTACTCTCCAGACTGGGGAGCGGGGCTCTGGATGCAATCTGTCTTAATATTGCCTCCTGTCGTCCTGGGACTCGTGGCCAGGGACAGCTCAGGGAGATCTGAGATACCTGATATCCACTGTAGTTCTGTCTTCCTTGTTCTCCTGTGGTTGGTCTAGCGGCCTCTCTCTTTTCTGCTCCCTTGGGTGGCTGGGGTTCCTTACTCAGCATCCTGTCCATCCGATGTTTCCTTGTTGGATCTCAGGCTCTAGAACTTTGTCATCCCACCACCATTCACATTCGGAAACCTGTAGCTCTCCCAAATGTCTTCAAGTATCACAGAGACAGATGACAAGTGATGAGGTAACAGCCCTCCGTAGGCACAGTTCTTTTGTATTTTCAGTAGGTGTGGGTTGTGCATCTGACAGCAAGCTCTAATCGAAAGGTGCGATTAAGGCATCATTTACCTGCAGGAAAGGAGAGTTTTTGTTGTTTTTCTTATTTGTTGATTGGTTGATTTCAACTGTGGGTCTTTAAGACCCCTTTAAATTAAACCATCTAGGGACTCTTCAGTTTTTCTAATAGGTAAGACTGGCTTCATTTTTTTAAACTAAATGTTTTAAGTGCTTCTGTAGGATATCTGTTGCATGTGGGAAGGAGGAAGACCGTAAACATGCAAACACAGACATAGTGAGAATGGTAGTGATGTGCAGACCTCCTTGTCTTTGGGCAGTTTTAAGCTCTCCTATCTTGGGCCCAGGAACTCCTATCCTCATAGAAAAAAATAAAAGAAGTCAGACCACATTAATGGCACAGAATTATTCTGGCTGTCAGTCTCTTTCGCCTCTCCCCTTTTGCTTTGGCACTTGTGTTGATGTTTTTGCTGCGTTTGGCTTGGCCCTCTTTTTTTGGTTTTTCTCCTTTTGAATCAAGCTTCTTATGTAGAGAAAGAATAAAAATAATAACAGAAGTGCTACTCCTAACATCAACATTTTAATCTTTTTCTTTGCTTGCATGTAGCGGTTAACATTCTCCCCACTCCTTGTGTGTTAAAGAACATCTTTTTGAGTATATTGCGGCCTGCTTAGAAGGGAGCGTTCATACCTTGAGTTTAACAAATTCCTTGCAGGCAAAGGACAGTTTCTGTTTCTGAATCTTAAATTTTCCTGGATTTAGCTTTGCAAGGGTACCTTTCTGAAGTATGTGCAGCAGATTTCCATAGTATATACTGGACACATTTAGTCTGGTGGCGGGGGCTGCGTTCTGTGTTTGTGCCGCTGGGCCACTTTAAGGAGACAGAGATGAGAAAATGGCAGTAGCTCCTGCCTGGAGGGCCCAGGGCGCTCTTGTTCCTTGAAGCCTGGCAGCATAGCTCCTGGGGAGAGGCTCTGGGGAATATAAGGCAGAACAAGGATGGTCTGCGCCCAGTAGTCGTTTGCTTGGGGGTCAGTGGTGGCTAAATGCTAACCCTTCTTCTCTCCAGCTACGATGATGATAGTCACAGAAGTTAGATGGCAGTAACTCCTGGAAATTCTGCCAAGGACAACACAAAAACTTACCTGGGGAAAAGTTCCCAACCTTGGTAAAGTGAAGGGAGAGTGTAAGGAGGAGGGAGAAGCAGCAGGGTGAGGTGGCCACCCAATAGCAGAGGCATTAACAGCTACAGAACAGGGGCGCTGCTCTCAGAAGGGGCAGTGGGGCAGTGAACATTATTTTTAATGTCCCTGTGGATTAGCGTTTACCCACCCTACTCAACGTTCAAAAGGACGCTGAGGAGTTAAGGTAAACTTGTGTAACTTTATGGTGCTGCCTTATAAAATGATCACCTAAATAAATCTATAAAAAACATGTAACTCAGAAGGAAATGCCAGAACAGAAAAGCACAAAGGTCTCTAAGACAACAAACTTGAATTTGATGGTAGGGTAGAAGTACATGGTGACACTGTGCCAAACAGCAGTGGTGACGATAGGAGTGTTAGTGTTAGTTGCTCGGTCGTGCCCAACTCTTTGCGACCCCATGAACTAACTGCAGCCCACCAGGCTCCTTTGTCTATGGGATTTTCCAGGCAAGGATTCTGAAATGGTTTGCCATTTCCTTCTCCAGGGGATCTTCCCCGTGCAGGGATCGAACCCGGGTCTCCTGCACTGCAGGCAGATTCTTTACCAACTGAGCTACCAGGGAAATAATGAAAGAGAACAGGCACCAAAATGGTCAGAGCTCATAAAATTAGCTTGGAATTGGAGTCCCTGGAAGAAGACGGGGTCAGTGTTCATTTGGACCCACCGGCTTGGCAGCGTTTAAAGCTGACTGGCCGCGTTTCCTGTCCGCCTTACTCTTCTGGGCGTGTGGTGTGTATGCTCGGCCTCTCGCTGGACACTGGGAATGCATCTTTGGCGGCCTCAGGGTGAGCTGTTCACTGTCTTGTCTTCCAGGCCACGGGCTTCAGGAGACGGTCACCGTGTCTGTGTGCCTCTGCTCGGAAGGCTACTCCCCGGTGACCGTGGGCTCTGACTCCGTGACCTACGTGGACAACATGGCCTGTAGGCTGGCCCGTCTGCTGGTCACCCAGGCTGATCGCCTCACCGCCAGCAGCCACCAGACCTTGCTGACCCCGTTTGCCCTGACGGCGGGGGCATTGCCCGCTCTGGATGAGGAGCTCGTGCTGGCCCTGACTCATCTGGAGTTGCCTCTGGGGTGGACTGTCTTGGGGAATTCTTCACTGGAAGGTGAGTCCTTACCAGAAAATTCAGGTGTCTCCTCTCTATGTGAAGTTCAAAAGGTGCTCTGCGATTTGTTATCTGTTTATCTGGATGGGTTTTCCTGCCCACTTTTGACCCAAGCCTTTCCCTGGTCAAGCTGGGGTCTCTGATGTCCTGAGCCGCTCGCCTCTGGGCTGGTGAGGCCACTGATTTCTAGGAGGCGAAGAACTTTACCTCAAGGAGGGGAAGGCTGTCTTTGTGGCAGATTTGGGCCATGCTTCCACTTCCCTTGGCATGCTTTCTTGCTGTCACAAGAGGATATTGATGCCCTGTTTCAGATGGGGAGAGTCACTGAGCAAGGAAGAACATGCAGCCCACTTGTGGAACGCTGAGAAGTGTGGCCATGCCGGAAATGAGCTAATGCACTGACGTCTTCAAAACTGTCAGTGTCACTGAGAACATTCGTATTTACAATATTTATATTAACTTTTGGAATTACTTCTGGATGCCCCTTCTTTTCTGAGAGACTACATAGAGTCTTAATAGCATTAAATAGACTTAAAACCATTTGGAGCCAATGTGAGCAGAGATATAGATGTATTATTGTTGAGGTCCTTTAATGGACCGGAACCTGGTGGTCCGGAGTCGACGATAAGAAAGTAAAAGCGAGACAGAGGCTGATATTCCTTGGTTTACACAGAAAGCCAATAAAGCCCCTGCATGGGGCTTGCTCTGTTCATGAAGGCCTCAGGCGCCCTCTTGATGGGGTGAAGGTGCAGAGCACCTTCTCCAGAGGGTCTTAGAAGCCCGGGCAGGAAAGTGAACTCAGAGAGCCTCTGCGCGCCAGGGGATCAGCCTGAAAAACAGACGGGGAGAGAGAGGGAGAAAGACACGGGGACCAGAGCTCTGATGGAGCAAAGGTGTTTTATTCAACATTGTGTAGGTATTTATACAGTCTTACAAGATAGCTATTTTCAGCAGAGTTAAAGTCAAAACTTACAAGTTATCAAGAAAACATGAGATCATCCATATGAAAGAGAGAGTTGTAAATAACCACTTTTACCATATGGTTCATAAAAAGAAAGAGGGTACTTATCACCATATAGAAAAACTAACGAAGGAAATGCCTGGATTCCTCAGTCCCAGGAGAGGCTTGCCTCTCCTCTTAATTCCTGAATTCAGGAATTAATAAGGAAGATAGAATTCCTGACAGATCCAAAACAGTCTCCTGTTAAATGCTTCCTGACAATTCCCCCTATTTTTATTATATTTGTAAAAGAGGTCTTGACCAAATGAGTTTGGTTAGGATTAACCAACTTTATAGAAAGGCAACGATAAACAGCAAATTTAATTATCAAGACAATCTCCAAAGTTACAGTTCCAGACCTGATACTGTGGGTAATACTTTGAAACCATCCTCGTGGGTCTAGCCTGGATAATTTGTTCAGCTAAAGTTTCCAAATGTCCCATTGTTCAGGCCCACTCTGTTTATCAAAGACAATCCTAGGACAAGGTGGGGCTAATCCACTGTCAAGCCACTCAAGAAGTCCTTTGTCGTAGTAATAATGTTCCATCTTAGTGTCAGTGACCTTCCATATCACACACAATGTTGTTAACATCCTCTGAACAGTCAGATAACCACAACCATGGGGTCCCCAATCAACAATTGTATGATCAGCCACAAACATTGATTTTCTTGATTTGGTTTGACATTTGTCCCAATGAACGGGAGTATAAGTAAAGTTTCTATAAGTAAACCCTTTGCATAATGTTCTTTGTTCTTTCCCTAACTCTTTCCCTAAAGTCTCAGTAGTATAAACATGGTTTACAGACAAAGAAAGGGCAGTAAATAATCCAAGCAATGTCTGAAAGTCTTCTTTTGGAGGCAGGACGAAAACCCAAGTTTGTCGGCTGACGTTTATGCACAATTTTGCTGGGCCCATGGACAAGGGAGGGTCTTCATAGCCTAAAGAAATGTTCATTAGTTTTCTTTTCCTGCCCAGGGTGTGAGGGCCCTTTCATGGCATATGTATAGAGTCATTAGTTGAAATGTTTGGTCCTCTCTCTGTCCATTCGATCACCTGTAATAGTAGGGGGTTGGATATTAGTCTGAGCTCGAGCCAGGGGAGGTACAGGCCAAAAGACTGAGCATTGCCAGGAGAATGTATTCAGGACTCGGAGACAATCCCTGTTGAGAGTCCACATTTTCAGCTTGATTAGTAGGGTTTTTATTTGTCCCCAAGCAGAGAGATCATCGGAGTGATACCGCTGAGGGCAGTGCTTTCTGAAAATCTTTAGAGTAGACATAGCCTGTATTGGAATTTCTTCTTCCTGGGGTTCTTGTTTCATCTCCATTTTGAATGCCGGGGGCCCCTTTGGGTCGATTCTTAAGAAGAGGTTAAAAAATTTAAAACAAATAAAGCTATGTTAATGATAGTTAGAGGTTTAGAAAATCTGCTGGAATCTAGTAAAGTCTGCTTTTAGATAAGGAAGACAGTAGTGTACCTGTGTATTCCCCCTTTTTAAATTTTTTTATTTGTAACTTTAGTGTGTGATGTGTTTGTATGACTATGTCTTGTGTTTATGGATTATAAGGAATAACTGTAATATGTATAATAGAAAAAAATTGTAAAAATTGTTTAAATTGTCTAGAAATATAGACAGGGTATAACATGTTGTGTAGCTTCACCATGAAGAGGTGTGGCCCAGATAAAAGAGGAATTTGACAGACATGTAGGGAAGAAAATGGAGAAAGTTCAGGGCAATGAATTATGTCCATATGTCATAGTTCATTAGGTTGTAAACCACAAGGATTAATACCTTGTGTGATGGGTAGAGATCTACAAGTAGAGCAATTACTAATAATTTCTTTAGACTGGGGTATGGGATGGTTTTCTATAGCTGCTGTAGGGAGCCAGCATTGTTATGCAACAGAACATGCTGTTCCTCTGGAGTAGCAAAGGACACCAGTTTATCAGCTTGTTCATTATCATAAGTCATGGGGCCAGAAGACAAGAATGTGTTTGAATATGTGTAATATAAATGGGAGAATTGTGGTTTTTAACAATAGATTGTAGTTTGAAAAAGAGTTGTTGAATAATAGGTTGGTTGGAGTTTATGGTGGAGGTTTCTATATTTTTAATACAAAACAGAATATATAGAGTCAGAGACTATATTAATGGGGTATAACTTAAATAAGAACATTTAATTCATTTTGTTGAGCAGAATGAAATTTAGTATAAAAGACTTTATATTCCTTAAGAAACCAGAATGAAGCTTTGGTGTTTTCGGTCCCATCTATATAAAAAATCTTGGCCTGTGGTATAGGCTGTGAGCTGATAATGCGAGAAATAGTAAATACAGTATTTTTGAAGAAATTCCACAGCTTACCAGAAGGATAATGAAATGAAATTTCTCCAAAATATTCCAGAAAAGCTATTTAGAAATCAGTAGAAGTTTGCAGAGTGTTCTCAAATTGAGATTTATTGATAGGTATTACAATTTTATGAAGATTGGAGCCAGTTAGAGTTTTAGTCCTATTTCTTCTATTGATAATGATTACAGCAATTAAATCAAGGTAGGTGTAAATGACTTTATTTCCCTAAAACGGGTACAGATCCATTCTACTGGGTGTTCTTGTTGGGCAAGAAGTCCTGTGGGAGAATGAGGAGAGGGGAGTATAAACAGTTCTAGAGGTAAATCTATTTTGATGCAAGTAAGGAATTGTTTTTGTAACTTATTTTGCACCAAACAGAGTTCCTTTCGTGCCTCTTGAGAAACTGAATGAGGGCTATTTAAATCAGATCTCCCTTTAGAGTATTAAATAGGTTATTCAGTTGATAATTAGCAATGCCTAAAGAAGCTCTAATCCAATTAATATCACCTAAGAGCTTTTGAAAATCATATAAAATTGATAATTTATCAGTACGGATTTGAGTTAGTTGGGGAATAGTTGTCTATTAACAACAAACCCCAAGTAATGGTAAGATGTAGAGGTTTGAATTTTTTCAGGGGCAATGATTAGAGTTTTTAAAGCATAATTGAGCTATATCAAACATGTGTTCAGTTTTTAAGATAGATGGAGCCGAAAACGATATACCATCCATAGAGTGAATAACAAGAAAGTTAGGAAACTGCTTTCTCACAAGGTCAAGGGCTTTGGCTACGTAGTACTGACACATGGTGGGAGAATTCATCATCTCTTGTGGCAATAGAGTCTATTGGTACTGTTTATGAGGTCCAATATGATTAGGATAAGGGAGGGAGAAAGTGAATCTCTCTCGGTCTCAAGGATGTAAAGGTATATTAAAAAAGCAACCTTGTAAATCAATAATAATAATATGCCCATTTTAAGGAATAGTGGTAGGTGGTTGGGATTCCTGGTTGTAATGCACCCATAGGTTTCATAGATGCATTAACTTTTCTAAGGTCTGTTAGGAGACACCATTTGTTAGATTTTTTTTTTTTTTAATGACAAAAATAGAGTTACAAGGAGAACAAGACTCCTCAATATGTCTTAATTTTAGTTGTGTATCTATAAGTTCTTTAGCCACCTATAATTTCTCTTTCATGAGGGGCCACTGCTCTGTCCAAATAGGCTTGTCATACTTCCAAGTTATTTTAATAATTGTATTGTTTGTTAAATGAGCAGTGGCCCCCAGGAAAAATGTAGAATGTATATCTGAGTTTGTCATATCTTATATCTTTTTATTAAAAGCATATATCTTACTTTTCCTTAGCAACTAAGAAGTGTCTTGTATATTAGCATTTTATAGGTTGGTAAATATATTTATTATATCATATTATGATATATTTCTTATATTTAAATATATATTTATTATATCAGTATATTATACATTATAGAATATAATTTATAACTATAGAATATATTTATTAACAATTTAAAATCTTTTAGTTTTTCTGTAAGAAAAACTTTTTGTAAGAGGAAGTTAATGTTTAGTAGTTAGTGTTTTAAAATCTTATTTTATTTGGAAATGATTTAGCTATTTAATAAACTT
>SJYC01055522.1:0-21783 GCA_006408675.1 Madoqua kirkii | reverse complement strand
TGACAAAAATAAAAGAGTTCCAAGGAGAACAAGAGTCTTCAATATATTTTAATCCTAGTTGTGTATCTATAAGTTCCTTAGCTGCCTGTAATTTCTCTTTCCTGAGGGGCCACTGCTCTGTTCAAATAGACTCTTCATTCTTCCAAGTTATTTTAATAATTGTTGTTTGTTAAATGAGCAGTGGCCCCCATGAAAAATATGGAATGTATATCTGAGTATGTCATACTTTATATCTTTTTATTAAAAGCATATATCTTTCTTTTCTTAGCAACTATGAAGTATCTTATATTTTAGCATTTTATAGATTGGTGAATATATCATATAATAATATATATTTATTACATATAAATATATATTTATATATATCAATAGATTATATGTGATAAAATATATTTATTAATAGTTTAAAATCTCTTTAGTTATTTCTGTAAGAAAAACCTTTTATAAGAGGAAGTTAATGTTTAGTAATTAATGTTTTAAAACCTTATTTTATTTGGAAATGACGTAGCTATTTAATAAACTTTTATTATTTAGTTTAGTACAACTCTAGAAATTTAAGTTATTCCAATCCTAAGAGATTATTTTAGATGATAATAATTATTCTATTAAAAATATAATTATTTTTAATAGTTTATCTGAAAGAATTATCTCATTTATATACATATAAAGAGTTACCGTTTTGTTGACAAACTTAGTTTACCTTAAACCTAGGCATAATAAAAGTATTATATAATATTGATGACCTAAGACATGTCTTAACTAGATTAGCAAACAATTATATTTAAATAATATTTGTATTTAAGTAAACATATATATTTAATATTTTTCAGTTCATGTGAATTTGAATTTAATTGAGCTCATTAACTTCATATTATCTAAAAACAAAGCTGGTATATCGATGGCAGTACTGCCAGATGTTGAGGGTTTCAGGCAGAAGGTTTCACATTTGCTCCAGGTTTTTGTTGAAGGGGACCTGAGGGGTCCCTGCTTGTAGTTTTCCAGAATAGGTTTTCTTTCAATGTCAGATTTGTCAGATTTAGACTTACAATCCTTGGCCCAATGCATTCCTCTATGGTAGTGAGGGCAGATTTTTGGAGGTTTTTTATTTTTATATATTTTTATTTTCTTAATTTTTTAGCTTTCTTAGGGCTATCCCTTTTTAAATGGTTCTTATTTCCACATGTAAAGCATCCTTTATTTCCCTTTCTTAAGGCAGCAGCTATTTTTTTTTCAGGTTTTCCTACTTTTTAAAAATTTTGTTTTATTATTATTTTTACTTTATTGTATTGGTTTTGCCGTACATCAACATGAATCCACCATGGGTGTACACGTGTTCCAAATCCTGAACCTCCCTCCCACCTCCCTCCCCATACCATCCCTCTGGATCATCCCAGAAGGCAGCAGCTATTGTTTCAGCTACCATTTGCATCTTTTGAGTTTCTAATCCTAGATTTCGACAAGCCTTCAAATAATCAATAATAGTCCCTTTCTCATGAATTGGAGCTATACCTTTTTGACATTCCTGATTTGCATTATCATAAGCAAGTAATTTCTCTAGTTGCCTTTTGGCTTCTTCTCCAGTTACAGTATGGGGAATAGCAGTTTCTAATCTAGCTAAAAAATCAGCATACGTTTTGTTAGATCCCTGAACTTTAAATAAGTGATGAAGTAAAGTAGAAAAGGGATGGGGCTTTCCAGCCTTTTTACCCATGTCTTAGTACTTACCAGCCTCATAGTATGGCCCTGGGGTCACTCCATCCAAGAATTTGCCCACGTGTACCAAGTCCTTGTTTGGGCGCCACTTGTTGAGGTCCTTTAATGGACCAGAACCTGGTCGTCCGGAGTCAACGATAAGAAAGTAAAGGCGAGAAAGAGGCTGATATTCCTTGGTTTACACAGAAAGCAAATAAAGCCCCTGCATGGGGCTTGCTCTGTTCACGAAGGCCTCAGGCGCCCTCTTGATGGGGTGAAGGTGCAGAGCACCTTCTCCAGAGGGTCTTAGAAGCCCGGGCAGGAAAGTGAACTCAGAGAGCTTCTGCGCTCCAGGGGATCAGCCTGAAAAACAGAGAGGGAGAGAGAAGGAGAGAGAGAGAAGGAGAGAGAGAGAGAGAGAGAAAGAAAGAGAGAGAAAGAAAGAAAGGGGAAGGGAAAGGGAAAGAAAGAAAGACATGGGGATCAGAGCTCTGATGGAGCAAAGGTGTTTTATTCAACATTGTGTAAGTATTTATACTGTCTTACAAGATAGCATTTTCAGCAGAGTTAAAATCAAAATTTACAAGTTATCAAGAAAACATGAGATCATCCATATGAAAGAGAGAGTTGTAAATAACCCCTTTTACCATATGGTTCATAAAAAGAAAGAGGGTACTTATCACCATATAGAAAAACTAACAAAGGAAATGCCTGGATTTCTCAGTCCCAGGAGAGGCTTGCCTCTCCTCTTAATTCCTGAATATTCAGGAATTAATAAGGAAGAGAGAATTCCTGACAGATGCAAAACAGCACACAGGAAGCCTCCTGTTAAATGCTTCCTGACATATTATAAGCCTGTACCATGCATGAGGCTACACTGTTCAGTAGTTGGCTGCTGCTGAGTCACTTTAGTCGTGTCCGACTCTGTGCAACCCCATAGATGGCAGCCCACCAGGCTCCCCCGTCCCTGGGATTCTCCAGGTAAGAACACTGAAGTGGGTTGCCATTTCCTTCTCCAATGCATGAAAGTGAAAAGTGAAAGTGAAGTTGCTCAGTCGTGTCCGACTCTTAGTGACCCCATGGACTGCAGCCCACCAGGCTCCTCCATCCATGGGATTTTCCCAGCAAGAATACTGGAGTGGGTGTCATTGCCTTCTCGGCGATTACAGATGACATTTTATTGAAGGTAGAAATATCAATCTGTATTTATTCAACAAAACATATATTATTGATGTTTTTCTGTGTTCTTCCCATGCCTTTAGCTTTGTGGTTGGATAATGCTGTTTTTAAGAATTTCTGCTTCCAGATGGTTACAGGTCATAGGTTGGTTTAAATTCAGTCATGGATGATTAAATGCACTGCTGCTGCTAAGTCGCTTCAGTTGTGTCCGACACTGTGCGACCCCATAGATGGCAGCCCACCAGGCTTCCCCGTCCCTGGGATTCTCTAGGCAAGAACACTTGAATGGGTTGCCGTTTCCTTCTCCAATGCATGAAAGTGAAAAGTTAAGTGCACTACTCTAGATAAAGTGAAAGTGAAAGTCGCTCAGTCGTGTCCAACTCTTTGTGTTCATGGACTATACAGTCCATGGAATTGTCCAGGCCAGAATACTGGAATGGGGAGCAATTTCCTACTCCAGGGGATCTTTCCAACCCAGGGATCAAACCCAGGTTTCCTGCATTGCAGATAGTTCTTTACCAGCTGAGCCACCAGGAAAGCCCAGGAATACTGAAGTGGGTAGCCTGTCCCTTCTCCAGCAGATCTTCTCGACCCAGGAATCGAATTGGGGTCTCCTGCATTGCAGGCGGATTCTTTACCAGCTGAGCTATGGCCTCTACTCTGGGTAAAAGGGATACGATTTTTTATAGATGAATCATAAGGTCATACGCCACAATCAGAGAAAATCTCCATTTCTTATCCTTATCAGGGTTGTACTTAAACTTTCCTGGGCACTTAAGGGTATTCCTTATTTCTTAAGACCTTGGGTTAAAGAAGTCACAAGCCCAGTTCATCACTGAGCAACGCCCGACTCCCGTGTGCTGCACTCAGTGTGGTAGCTGACTGATATGAATGAAGGGGTAAGCTTCCTGATGGAGTTGGTGGTTCTGTTCTGCTCACCAGGATCTAGCAAAGGGCTTGGCATATAGCAGGCACTCAAAAAATGCTTGAATGAATGAGGGGTATATCCTGAGACTTTAAGGAGTCACACATCCTAGATATCACTTTTGTAACCCTCCTGTATATAAGGAAAGGAAAAATGTTTTCTGGCTAAGTAACTTTATTTACATGTATATACACACACACATATATATTCATATATTCCTTTATGTATATATATGTAGATATATATACTCATTCATATGTGTATATATACATTTATACATGTGCATATATATGTTTTCTGGATCAGGGGCTTCATTTTCTTAAGCCTCTTGGCTTTTAAAATGAATTTATCAATAATATTGGAGAGTAGTTTACATTTTGCAAGGCAGACTCATTTTGACAAACACATAAATCTTTCGTAACTTCTCACTAGTTACCATGCTCTTATGTCACCAAGATATGTAAGTACATATTGTGTATATTGTTATGTTTTTTTTTTTCATGAAAAAAACTGGACCAGTTGCTTCATGTGGCGAGACATTGTATTTTATTGGAAAACATTTCTAGTGTAGCAGTCATTAAGATTAAGTGCCAAGTCCTTGCCCAGTTGCTTCCTGGCTATAAGATCTTCTGGGCAAGTTATTTTTGTTCTGATGCCACAGTTTTAATTTCTAAAATGAGACATGGTAGTCCCCAAACTCACTGGCTTGTTGCCATGGCTGAATTAGGTAGTGTATGATATGGCTTCTACAACAACGTCTTAACATACTAAATTCTCAGTAAAAGTTGACTTTCATGCGTGTTTATGAGTAGATTTCCATGTGTAGAGAGTAGGTTGTATGTACATATGTGAAAAAGAAATTACAGTTGGTCTGGACAAATGAAGCTGTAGGCAAAAGATAAAATCTTGGTGCTGTAAACAATTCCTTGAAATATCTAGTAAGTTTCTAGACTTTCTCTAAGAACAGTTTATAGTAGTTGAGGTAACATTGCCTGCAGCCTAGAGACTTGTAATAGAACTTCTGTACAACATCAGTGTTCAGGGACAGCCCTTTTTCTTTTTGGTCCTCTGATTAGATAAGTTCCATGCTCCTGTTTTCTAGTTTGCAGATCTTTTCTTCCACTTGATTTAGTTTACTGTTGAACTCTTAAATTTTTAAATGTCATTGTATTCTTCAGCTCTGTTATTTCTGTTTGGTACTTAAAAAAAAATTTTTTTTTTGGAACTTTCATTTTGTACCTACATTACTGTCCTGACCCCCCTGAGCATCTTTGTTATTTTGAACTCTCTCTCAGATAAATCACTTATTTCCATTTCATTAAGATTAGTTTTTTGGAGATTTATTTTTTTTTTGATGTTGTTATTATGTTCTTCATTTCCCTTGACTCTGTTTTGTTTTCCGTGCATCAGGTAAAACAGCCACCTCTTCCAGTCTTGAGAGACTGCCCTTGTGTAGATGAGCCTAATCAATCATCCCAGCCTAAGCTCCTGGTTGCCTCTTAAATCTTTGTGATAGTCCAGGTTACTGGTTTGTTCTTGGTAGTTCCCAGTAGTTGAGCATGTGCCAAGACCTGTCAGTGCCCTAAAGGGAAGGATCTCAGTCAGCACCTAGACTCAGGGCGACTAGAAGGCATGAGCTGGGAAAGCATGCAATCAAATCCCTTCCAGGGAGAGCCTGGAAGATGAGTGTTTTTAGCTTGCTCTTCTGTAAAGAGCCCTAGGGGGATTGTTGCAGCAAGTGCTTATATGCACACCCATTAACAACTGCTTCTTTATCCACCATAATCCTGTGGGACTTGTGAATGCAAGCCCCGTTGCCTGTCAGTGCCTGGTGATCTGGGACCTGTTGCTTGAGTCAGCCGTAAAAGCAATTCCTTTCAGAGAGATGCTGGTGACCTGGCTTTACTGTTGGAGTGGGACTGGAGCAAAGGAATAAAGGAATTGCCAGCTGTCTTCCTTGGGGTCCAGGGAGAATCACAGCCAGCCCATCAGTGCATGCTAATGAGAAGCTAGACCACTGGGCAGCAGCTCATAAAGTATACAGTCCGATCTCTTCCTGGGAGAGACTGTGTGTGCTTGCCTGCTCATTCTGCACTGAGCCCTGGGGGACAGCCGTGGTGGATGCTTACGTGCCCATTAAAGCTGCTGCTTTAATTGCTACGGTCCTGTGAGATTCATGAATATAAGTCATATAAGCTTTCAGAGATAGGTATTTTGGGGGCCCATCCCTCAGATGGGAGCCCTAAAAGTTGGAGTGTTATATGTACAGTGAAATCCCTTGAATCCTCAGGGAAAAGTTGGGAAGTGGGTGTTCCCTTCTGATTGTATGGTGCTGTGCTGAGGGTGGGGTTAATGGCAAGAGTTTGTCTCAGCCTTTCCTACCCATCTCATGTATTTTCTCTTTCCCCTTATGTGTAGGAGGCACTGGGGTAGTTACTGGATTTCTCTCAGTAGGAATTGCTCTGTTTGTAGCTGTCCATTTCATGGGAGAAGGGTGGTTCAGGAGTCTGCTGAGTCACAGTTCTGATCCTTCTCCTTCAGTGTAGTAGAGTTATGATCCAAGATGTTTAGAATATCTTACGTGATCAGTGCTCTTCTCTTTTCTTTCTCTCTAAGCAGAGTGATTTGAATTTAGTTTTTGTTTTTCATCGATTTACTCACATTAAGGCCATTAATTTCTCAAAAAGTGTTGAAAATAGAATGACTATATATTACAATTACAGAGAGTCTGCAGATCAAATGTACTTTATTGTAAGAATTATTTTCTTTTAGTTATTATAGAATTAAAATATTAGTACTTGATACTGTCCAGTATTTTCAGCAAAGTCAATGCAGCTTTTTTAGCAAACATGTTTTATTAGTGTTGCTTGTCTTTGAGACAGATAAATTATATTAGCAAAGTGAGGAGTAAACTGTGACATGTAGCACAGTGACATTTAACCATGTGTTAATGGTAGGGGCATCATGAATGGAAACATTTCGATTTCTTCCTCTAGTAACTATTTTTCCTGTGGCCTATCCAGAAACTATTTGATACTGTACTGTTAACATTTATTTAAAATTTTTTGTATGCATTTATGCTTTTTTAGGGGGTATAGAGGATGCTGGGCTTCCCAGCTGGTGCTAGTGGTAAAGAACCCATCTGCTGATGCAGGAGACATCAGAGACATGGTTTCGATCCCTGGGTCGGGGAGATCCCCTGGAGGAGGGCATGACAACACACTTCAGTATTCTTGCCCGGAGAATCCCATGGACAGAGGAGCCTGGTGGGGTCTCAAAGAGTCAGGCACGACTGAAGTGACTTAGCACTCACTCACAGAGGATGTTAAGGAATGAATAAAATTGATTTCTGTAATTATTTTGTCATGGATAAGTCTGATGCAAGCCTTACTGTGCAGCACGACTGTATTTCTCGCATTTTATAATAAATCTATCATTTTTCTCTTTTCAAACACTAAATAAGAGTTATCAGAGAGGCCCGAGAGCCTATAGGAGGGTCAGAGTCTGAGCTGTCGTGTCTTGTAAAGCGAGGCAGAGCCTTTCCTTAGCCCTGCGTGTTACCCGTCATTACTCATCATGCAACTCAGTTATTCTCTGAGGGAAGGAAATAGCCTGTGTTTTATTGAATTTGGTGCCATAAATAAAATTGGATTTCTGTCTCATAAAATTAAACCCATTCTTTCTGAGAAATAGTTTTTGTGATTAAAGCTTCTGCAGGGTCTCAGGACTTCATATTCATAGTAAAACTTTAGTAATATAATAACCAATAAAACTTCACATTTAATTTGTTTTTGTTCTGGATTTTTAAATTGTTTTTTGGACAGAAATCTTTTCTCAGATTGGCATACTTTTGACAATTAGGTTAACTGGCTTGAAATACTCTTTTTTTTTTTTTATTTAAATTCTGCTGGTGCTCAGATAACTTGAGTTGCAGGCTTCCCTTTCTGCTCAAATTACTTCTTTTCACTTGTGTGTCCAGCAGCCTGACATGGCTGCAAATAGCACACTTGCCATCACCAACCTTGGCAGCAGTGGGGAGGCTGCCATTTGAGTGAAGATCCCAAAGGGACTGCAGATGCCGTCTCAGAGGACTGACGGCCTTGCGCCTGGGAACATAGCGCCTCTCCTGATCTATGGAGGTAGGCAGAGCTTGTCTTGTGTATGCATTTTTTCCTTTTTATTTGGCTGCACCAGGCCTTAGTTGCAGCACCTGGGATCTTTAGTAGTGGCATGTAGGATCTCGTTCTCTGACCAGGGATTGCACCTGGGCCCCCTGCATGGGAAGCGCCAAGTCTTAATCACCAGATCACCAGGAAAGTCCCCTGTGCATTCTGATTTAAGGAAGGAAAAGCCTGTTTGCTTTTAAAAAGTCATATAAAACTCTCTCTCACAGCATATATATACATTTACAAATCAATTTGTAGTAACAATTTGCAGATTCAAGACATTTGTTGCCAAAGTAAATTGTTGTGAAAAATGAGTTTGGACTCTTCTTCAGGTCTCTAGGTAAAAGTACTTCATTTTTTCAAAGATCTCCTTATAGGCAGAAGTTCTTTGCTGGGGATGAAAAGAACTCTTCATCAATTATACCAATGATGAAAACGTAGCAACCTGTTTTTTCAGCTATTGGGATATTATTGACGTATATTGTTAGATATGTTTGATGTATACACATGTTGATTAGATGCATTGACATTTTGCAGGTGGTTACCACTATAGCATTAACACCTACTTCTCATCACATAATTACCATTTCTCTTTTTTTCCTGTGGTAGGAACATTTAAGAAGGGTGGCACCATGAATTGAATCTGTAGGACATATACATTAAAATTTGTAATGAAGCCAAGAAAATGTCAGACTGCTTTATTAAGTTTAAAGAGTTAAACTTTGGCCCTACCTTTACACTGATTTATAAGTGGAAGAAGTTTTCAGGGTGAGCTGATTGAGCCTTTGTAACTTTTTTTTGCATGGCTGTCTTGGGTATAAACATAGCCAATGTATTTTGAGAGCGGGTTTCTGATTCTGTAGTTTAATGGTTGGCTGGAGAGCTGTCTCCAAAGAAAAGCAATGGATGAAATGGGTAGGACCCACTGACAGTGGCTCAGGGAATTTTTTTGTTTTAATAATAATTCCAAAGACTATTATTTTAATGATTAGTTCCAAAGATCAGATCAACAGTATGTACTTTTCCTTGCAAGTGGAGCTACACCACTAGTGGAGTTATAGTAAACAGAACAGACTTAAGTTTAAGTCTAGAAATGGTGCATTGGTTGCAGAATACATGTTGCAAGGGCCGGGCCAAGTATTGGGTTGGCCAAAAATTCATTTGGGTATTTCCTGTAAGTTTGCAAGTGAACCATTTGGCCAACCTAATAGTATCTGTCTGTGTGAAAACAAGTCATACTGTAGTGAATGGTGACTTAAAGAAGTAGAAGCCTCACTGGGGCCTCAGGTTTAATGGTGAGGTATTGCTGTTACTAAGAAGAGTGGTTAGCATGATGCTCTACCTTGTTAATAGCGTCTTTATAAATTCCCTTTGAAGAAGAATGTTTGTTTTTCTCTATTTTGCAACTTAATGAGGGATAAAAGAAAAAGAAATGCAGATAACCAGAAGGGCTTAGGAAGAAAGTTTGTAATAGTGTAGGGGTTATTCAGCGACCATTGTTCAGCTGCTCAGTCATGTCTGACTCTTTTGCAGCCTCGTGGACTGTAGCCCACCAGGCTCCTTCTGTCCATGGAATTTCCCAGGCAAGAATACTAGAGTCGGTTGCCATTTCCTTCTCGAGGGGATCTTCCAGACCCAGGGATGTACCCCCACCTCCTGCACTGGTGAGCGGGTTCTTTACCACTGCCACACGTGTCTGAATTGCTTAGTGTTCTCTAAGGAGTTTAAAGAACTATCATATAATATTGCTTATCTGCAGGAATGCTGTTAAGTGAGAATTAGCAGTTCATTATGAAAGACTCCCTGAAAGACTCCCTGAAAGACTTCCCTGTGGCTCAGATGGTAAAGCGTCTGTCTAGAATGTGGGAGACCTGGGTTTGATCCCTGGGTCGGGAAGTTCCCTGGAGAAGGAAAAGGCAACCCACTCCAGTACTCTTGCCTAGAAAATCCCATGGACGGAGGAGCCTGGTGTCCATGGGGTCGCAAAGAGTCGGACGCGACTTCACTTTCACTTTCACTTATGAAAGACTCAGTGGGAACTGCCAATTTTATGTGACATCTACATCTTGCTTCAAGCCACATACCCAGAACATCCCCTCTTTCTAGGCAACAAGAGAAGGGAATTTGAGGGCCAGCGGTGTTTGACAGAGGGAATTATCTGTTTGTCTTTCCTTGAATAGAAGAAAGAGATCTGTAACCAGTAAGAGGCAAGGTGTTTAACACTTGAAACAGAGCTTGTTTAGTGTTTGAATACAGTCTGCCAGCTCTAGAAACTGAAAGAAAATAAAGTGAGGCTCAGGAGCAAGGCCCTGTTTGTGGGCTGCCACCTGGGAACCAGGTTTTATTAGTAAAGGGGATGAATTAGAAGGCTTGCTTGCTGTCCCACAGACGTTGTGAAATATCAGCTTTGTCTTTCTGCCCTAAAGCTTTGTCCTGGACAGAAAGTTTGAGATAACATCAGCTGATGTCCTACCAGTGGGCAGGAAATGTGTAAAGGACAGATTTATCACAAAATACAAGTTTTTAGGTTTAAAATTTGGAAGGGTTTTAAAATTAATGCATTATGGGTATTGACTAATTCTGGGATATATGTTTTTCCCGGAAATCTTGACATTTTTCAAGCAGTTGTGTATACACTCAGTATTACTTTCTAGCCTTCTGGCATTTCTGATAGTACCTGGTGGAACAGACTTCTCCACACTTTCTCTTCTGACATTTAAATCTGGTATTATATTCCTTCAGTTGCTGAGGTAACACACTGGGTACCTGCTAGTGGTGGAGAGAATGATCTTTAAGACAGGTCCTAGGGTAAATGTGGAGAAGGCAATGGCACCCCACTCCAGTACTCTTGCCTGGAAAATCCCATGGACGGAGGAGCCTGGTGGGCTGCAGTCCATGGGATCGCTAAGAGTTGAGCATGACTGAGCAGCTTCACTTTCACTTTTATGCACTGGAGAAAAAATGGCAACCTACTCTAATGTTCTTGCCTGGAGAATCCCAGGGACGGGAGAGCCTGGTGGGCTGCTGTCTATGGGATTGCGCAGAGTCGGACATGACTGAAGTGACTTAGCAGTAGGGTAAATGGGTAAAACTGTTTCATAATACTTAGCCATGTACGTGCACACAAATGTGCATCATTTGTGAAGTTTAAAAACCCTTAGCCTAAAACTGGTTTCTCTGCCTTTCATCTCTTTTTTTTTTAGCTTGTCATTTTTAAAGAATAAATTTTTTTGGCAGTAAAGAATGTAACACAGAATTGACCTCTTAAAGAAAGGCCCTTTTCCCCTTTTGAGTCATTTGGACTTTTCCTGCAGTTGAGTCAGTCAACTCTTATTAAGCACATTCTAATTAAGCACTTACTAAGCACAACTCTTATTAAGCACAGTGTTTAAGGCCTTGTATTTTAAAGAAGAAAAAGAAGCTTAAATTATACTTTTCCTTAAAAATTAAGCTTCCTACAGGACATCAGTGGCCCTGAGACTAGAGAATGATATATTTATTCTCACTCCTGAGAAGTAGAGAATAGGGTTCTCTTCAGGTTATTTTCTGGTCATTTTCTCCTACTCTCAAAATTTTCAGGGAAAAAACAATGCAAAAGGAAGCTTTTATTTTCAAACGCCCATCCCTACTGTGCTTCCCAAGGATTCAAGGCAGTGGAAGGCTTTGAAATTCATCTCTGAATAGCAGTGTTTCATTTTTGGCTTTTCTCTTTGGGGAACCCTTCAAATGTGTGGGCCAGCTTGGGGCTGCACACGGGGGACTGAAAGTGAATTTGAAAATGACGAAACCAGGTATTCTCTTAATCCTTATCTTGAGTAAAAAAAGTTAAACTTTTTACTGTTTTCATAGATTTCTTTAATAGAATTTGAATACTGGCACTTTTTGACTTAGACGTTACAGAATCTGCCTGTAATGCAGGAGACCCTGGTTTGATCCCTGGGTCAGGAAGATCCCCTGGAGAAGGGAATGGCTACTCACTCCAGTGTTCTTGTCTGGAGAATCCCATGGGAAGAAGAGCCTGGCGGGCTACAGTCCAAGGGGTCACAAAGAGTTGGACATGACTTTTAACTTTCTGTGTACTAATTTATTTAAAAATTAAATCAAATATTGGTTAAAAACTTCCAAATGCTTGGAGCTTAGAAAGGCTGATGGTTCAGGATGGGTGAGTGAGGCCTGGCATGAGGGGCGGGCAGCAAGCTAGAAGTGGTGGGGTGGTCTTAGGAAAGTGGTCAAACCTGTGTCCTGGAACAACGGCCCCTTTGCTGGGCCCCAATGAACTTTACAAGGCCTTGTCTTGATTCTTTCAAATATGGGTCATGATGTGGACACAAGTCTGTATAGCCCTCAGGTCTCCTGTCTTTCTACCCCAGGTTTTGTTTCATAGTGATTCTTACGTGCCCACTTTCTCTTCCCCATACCTGGAGCTATAGCAGCTTTTGTTTTGCCGATTTGTCATGAGAGAGTGCGTGTTTGCACACGCACTTGTGTGTGGAGACAGACGACCTTCTGGAGAGTGGGGTGTGTGCCTGAGCTCTTAGGGTTGCTGAGGCTTAGTTTCTCGCTGCTTGCCCTTCCCCGCTCTCAATCTGTTGATGTATTCAGGTTCTGTCTTTTTGCTATCCTTTTCTTGGGTTTGTCTTCTTTTATCTCACTATCTTTGCTGAAGAGCCAACTCATTGGAAAAGACCCTGATTCTGGGAAAGACTGAGGGCAGGAGGAGAAGTGGGAGACAGAGGATGAGATGGTTGGATGGCATCCTTGACTCAGTGGACATGAGTTTGAGTAAGCTTGGGGAGATACCGAAGGACAGAGAAACATGGCGTGCTGCAGTGCGTGGGGTCGCAAAGAGTTGGGCAGGACTGAGTGTCTGGACTGCAACAGTGGGAAGCGTAATAGTTAGGATCTTGAGTTTTAGAAGTAGAAGAATCTGGGTTCAGATTCTTGATGCTCCATTTACTACCTGAGTGAGTTTGGGCAGTTGCAGAGTTGTGTCAAGCTTCTGTTTCTGCCCCTACCTTGTGCAGTGCTAGTCAGGAGTTGATGAGATGAAATATAACTCATGTGAATTGCATAATAAATGTTAGAGGGAAACAAGAAGTGTAAAGTCCTTGTAGTCATTGGCACCTAGCAAGGATGAGATTAAAGTAGCTGTGGTGACTAATTCACATTCATGCCTAACAGCTGCCATCTGGACTTCTAAGTAACTTTTTCCGACCTTCCATTCTCACTCTCATCCCAGGTAGACTTAAATATTGGTATTCTGTTTGGGTCACCCCATTATCTTCTCCTTCTCTCACCAGAATATCCCTTCCTAAGTGTGCCCCTGTGCTGAAGGAGAGGATATGATCTCCCACTAAAGTTGCAGCTCATAGCCACCAAATTAAATATTTCTCCATGCAGGCTTATATCTGTGGCTTCCAGGGCAAGGCAGATGTGTGGCCAGTTTCCTGGTTGTGTTTAAATTCAGAATCTCAATGCAAACTTCAAAAGGCCATTTCCAAGATATGAAGAGTCTGTGCTTTTCCTTCTTGTCAATAATAGAATTAGATTGTGGTGTATTTTCATTTGTCTTCCAAACAGAACAGGGTTCCTAGAGGGTCACTTGGAAGGGTGCCTGGGGATTCCAGAGGCTCCCCTGTGGTGTGAGGGGAGAGCAGAAGAATGCCCAGTACAACAGAGGCTGTCAGCAAAGATCAACTGAATGAATGAATGGTAGATGGAATCAGAGCCTTGAAGAAATATTAATGAATGTAAAAAGTCTGTTGCACAGGCTGGAAAAACAAGTATGACATAATTACTGCTTATGGCACCTGATGACCACCTGCTGCCCAAGCCATGGCATTGACGCACATTTGTCTTAATAGCACATCTGGTGTCTTACACTGATGCGATTATAGTGCCTCTTAAGCAGATGACTAGTTTCCTTAAATTATGATGTTTAATTATAACCAGAGGGAGACTGCTTTCGAATATACATAGATCTATTTAGCGAGTATTTATTATATTTTTGTATTAAAAAGACCAGACAAATATGTATGCCTGGTAAGCCCCCCAATATGGGCTTAAGAACCCTGCCTCATGTTATTTTCGTTATAGCCCCCTGACAATCTTGGATACGAGGCTGAGCAGGTAGTCCTTTCCTTTTATAGATGAAGCAACTTAAGATTGGAGAATTCAGTGGTCTTCCCAGAGTTGCATCACTGTAGGGATCTTTAATCTGATCCCTTTGCACTAGACAGTGCTGTGTCTGGTCTTCATATCTTGTGTCAGTACCCATATTGTACAAGGCAGTCTGGGAATGCCCCAGACTGGGAAAGCCAGACACTGGATTGCCATTTGTGAGTTCTATAAGGATGTTTTAGTGTTTCAGCTGGTTTAGTGCTAGTTCCACAACATAGATATAGTCAACCTCTATGAGATATAAAATCTATGAAGTGCATTCCAGGACTGTATATAAAAATGTGAATTTTCTGGAATGATTGTGTGGTTGGTGTTTTCCCAGATTTTCAGTCAGGGGTTGCTATGATCTGAGTATCTCAAATGTGTCTGGTGCAGAGCAGATGTTCTAGGAAGCTAAACCCTGCCGTTATGCTTTTTCAGTCCTCTTCTACCTTTTGGCTTCATGACCCCACGGTGCCTGCCATGTTGGTGTTGTGCTCCATGGGACGTCGTGTTTCCGTATCTTTCCCATGAGTGTGTTTATATTTGCAGTTCCTATCCTAGACTCACTAAGCTCCGATCTTCTGTGTGGAAGCTGGATTTGTTTATACATACACCAAAGCCCTGATGAGACTCCCCAAATGGAAGATGCCGTAATCTACCATCTCTCCTCCCTTTATCATTGAGAGTCCTGAAAAATATCAGAGATTGTGTGTGGTGCTCTCCGTGTAATTTTTTCTGATAGTTTTTTATTCTTTTTGTGCTCATCATTTTATAAACATCTATAAATTTTCAAGTTGTGATACATGATGTAGGTTGATCAACCTGTAATTAACCTTATAGGTCAGATAGTTTACTTATTTCTGTTCACACTTTCCTAGAGCTGTAGTTACCAGATAGGATTTCATGGGCAAGATATTAATTTTATTGCAAACTAAAATGGGCTGGCTGTATACTTCTGCTTTGTGCCCATGGGTCCTGGCATATGGTAGTCTTTTGATTCTATGTTTGTCTGCTCAGTGACTTAGATGCACAAATTGAAACCTCTGTGAATATATATGTGGCTTTGGAAACCAGAGTAGAGCTTATTTTAGTTGATAGGATTTATGTGAATTAAAAAATATATTTTGTTCATAAGCTTATAGGATTGAATACATTTTAGTGGTTCCACTCAGGAGTTATGAAACATTGGTAAACTCTAGAAAAGAGAAGGACTTCTGAACCCTACACAGTAGAAGGACTTGTTCAGAAATATTTGCTCCTTAATTATTGTCCCCATCACAGGTTTAATATTTTGCGTAATGTTTAAGGCTGTATCTTGGTATAGCAGCAAGTGATTAGGTTAAAAATAGCTTGTAAAAGTCAGAAGTATTTTTCAGTCTCATTCATTGGTGAAATTTTAAAGTTAATGGACCCTTAAAACTTTTTTTCATTGGCGTATAGTTGCTTTACAATGTTATTCACTTTGCTGTACAGCAAGGTGAATCAGCCATATGTATGCATATATCCCCTCCTTTTTGGTTTTCCTTCCCAGAGATGATCGGGAAGACGGTGGTATAAACAGGGAGGCATAGATCTGGAGTTTGCTTACCAGATATTTATTTAAAGTAGCAGATCTCAGCTCTGGCTTTGAATGGTTATAGGATCCCTTTCGAATCTTTAGAAGAGATGGCTGCTTGAGCCCCGCCCCAGAATTTTAATTGTTCTGAGGATGACCTTGAACACAGCTATGTGGGTGAATGGGGAGAGAGAGGAAGAGACCTACAGACATCACTGAATCCCAGTAATATCAGTGCCCCTCATTCCGTCCTAGCCACATTCATCTCTTTACCCTCAGAGGTGTTATTTGGTAACCGTTATCTTATTTTTTCTCATAGTTTTACCACCCACATATTGGTATATAAGGTTTAGTTTTCACTTTTTATAAAACTTCATATTAATTAATACTTCTTTTATGACTTCCCCCCTCAGCGTTATATTTCTTAGCTTCTTCTCTATTAGCGTGCAATTCACTTTTATTGTTAGAATATTAGTGTTTAATTATACTGTAACGACTGAGCGACTTCACTTTCACTTTTTACTTTCATGCATTGGAGAAGAAAATGGCAACCCACTCCAGTATTCTTGCCTGGAGGATCCCAGGGACGGGGGAGCCTGGTGGGCTGCCATCTATGGGGCTGCACAGAGTCGGACACGACTGAAGTGACTTAGCAGCAGCAGCATACTGTAACTTATCCTATTATGGATGGACATTAAGATCACTTCTATTTTTGATTATTTGCATTTTTATGCATGCTTCCTGGTGCATACAAAGCACAGTCCTCACTGGGGTTTAAACATAGGAGTGGACTTGCTTAGCCATATGATGTTAGTGTCTTCAAATTTATTAGATTATGTCACTATGTTTTCCAAAGTGGGTCTGCCAGTTCACATTTCCTCTAGCGGTGCACATGAGTTCCTAAGCGCATGATAATTTATTTTTCATTCTTCCAACCTGAATTTCCTGCTACCTTAGAAGCACAGTCAGACCTCGTGTGACCATGGCCCTGAGTTTGAAGTGAAGAGTCTACAAAAGCACTCTCCTTTAGAAACAAGCAAACTGGTCACCTGTGCTCTTGTGCCTCGGGTGCTCTGGTGTGTGCTCTGTGTTGCAGATCTGTTATCTGTAATCTGTGCTATATTTCATAGATCCCTGATCTCCAAAAAGCCAAAGCAAGGATGAATCTTCTTAGGACCTTGGGTCTTTGATGTGAGAAGCTCATTTGCCAGGAAGAGAAACTGAGGTGTGGCAGAGAGGCAAGGTTGGGCTTCATGCTTCTCGCCTTGTCTGGGGCAGATGTGACCCCATTTATGCTGTGATGGGACTGTTGATTGAATGTCATAGTCTGCTATTCCTTTTTGTGTCTGAGTGATCTTCCTCCCAGGATGTTACAGGTCACACCTTTTAATATTTTCCATTAGAGCAATTATTAGTAATTGTTTTAGTTCAAATAAATCTGGGCACCAACTAAACAGGAAAAGACAAATTTATCTGGTTAAAAAAAACAAAAACCTTTCATTTTAATTAAACTCTTTCATGTCTGCCAAATTGCAGAACCCCTTTCCATAGCTTGTTTTCCTGACCCTTGTTAAGAATCTGAAACTCTGTAACAAGCAGAATTATTTATATATGTCATGATGTTTCCTATTCAAGCTCTTTGCTTGATTCTGGGCTCTGAACATTTATATTGAGTGCGAAAGCTTGTTCTGAACACATTTTGGGCAGCTTTTGGTTTCCTTCAAACACCAGAAGCGCTTCTCTCCCCCTGCCTCCCGCTTTCCCAGGAAGCAGGTGGATCCAGAGGGGGACAGTGGCTATTGTGAGCGCCCAGTCCCCCAGACCTGCTGTCCTTTCCCACTGAGAACAGTGTGCGGCTGTGAGACATCTGGGACCCTTTACTGCAAGGCACACCCCTCTCCTCGAGCAACAAGATGCAGAGAAACTGCCTGGGACTAAAAGTAACTGGGCACGTGCGCATTTGGGACAGTTTCTGGACGAAAGATACACAGAGACCAAAAAACCCAGCTGCCACTTTGAAGAGGCTGGAGCAAAAGCAGAATACTGTGCCTGCCTCCTGCACTCAGTGCCACCTGAGGGCTGGGCAAGCCGCCTAAGCCACCCATCCAGCCATCCTCTGAACACATCTCCACCCTCACCCCGTATAAGGAAGCTCTACCCCACTCAGGGAAGGAGCAAGCAAGGGAACCTGTTGTTTATTCTCGCTCCCCTCTGCTGCAGCAGCTTGCTGCTAAGTCGCTTCAGTCGTGTCCGACTCTGTGCGACCCCATAGACGGCAGCCCACCCGGGGCCCCAGTAAAGCCTTGCCTGAATTTCTTGTCTGACTTTTCGTCAATTTCTATTGATTGCGGGAGGCCAGGAGCTCTGGCTGCTATCAGAGGGAGCTGGAAAGGAGAGAACAGGGGGCCGGTCTAGCGAACAGGCCTGGCAGATGCTGCTGGTGGAGGAAGCAGGTTCTGTCCACACTCACACCTCAGTCAGGTTGCGTACAGTGAAGTACAGGCAGGTTTGAGGGTATTTCAGGGCCTTGCTCCAGGCACTACAGGGAGTACCATTTAAATGGTTGACACCACACTGCCTTTCTCAGTGCTATGATTTTAAAAGGGAACACGAAAATTTTAGATGTTCCCTTTTGGTCATATTTTTCTTCGAAAAAAGCAATTGTATCCCATATAAGCTTGGGCGTTTCTCACCAGGTCCAGACCAAGAGCTGTGACTGAGCGGTCCCATCTGAGTGTGGCTGGCTGTAACTGCATGCTGACTGGCACCCTGGGTAGTGAGTGTACTTGTGTGTGTGTATTTATGTGTGTGTGTTGTCACCTGATCCTAGCAAATCTCTTCCTGATTATTATTTGAGAAGGAAAAAAAAAGTCAATGTTACCAAACGTGCCTTGTTAGGAATCAGTTAAGAGTAAAAAAATCTTACTTTCTAATTAAGTGGGTTCAAAAGTAAAAAAGTTCGTGCGCATTTGGGACAGTTTCTGGACGAAAGATACACAGAGACCAAAAAACCCAGCTGCCACTTTGAAGAGGCTGGAGCAAAAGCAGAATACTGTGCCTGCCTCCTGCACTCAGTGCCACCTGAGGGCTGGGCAAGCCGCCTAAGCCACCCATCCAGCCATCCTCTGAACACATCTCCACCCTCACCCCGTATAAGGAAGCTCTACCCCACTCAGGGAAGGAGCAAGCAAGGGAACCTGTTGTTTATTCTCGCTCCCCTCTGCTGCAGCAGCTTGCTGCTAAGTCGCTTCAGTCGTGTCCGACTCTGTGCGACCCCATAGACGGCAGCCCACCCGGGGCCCCAGTAAAGCCTTGCCTGAATTTCTTGTCTGACTTTTCGTCAATTTCTATTGATTGCGGGAGGCCAGGAGCTCTGGCTGCTATCAGAGGGAGCTGGAAAGGAGAGAACAGGGGGCCGGTCTAGCGAACAGGCCTGGCAGATGCTGCTGGTGGAGGAAGCAGGTTCTGTCCACACTCACACCTCAGTCAGGTTGCGTACAGTGAAGTACAGGCAGGTTTGAGGGTATTTCAGGGCCTTGCTCCAGGCACTACAGGGAGTACCATTTAAATGGTTGACACCACACTGCCTTTCTCAGTGCTATGATTTTAAAAGGGAACACGAAAATTTTAGATGTTCCCTTTTGGTCATATTTTTCTTCGAAAAAAGCAATTGTATCCCATATAAGCTTGGGCGTTTCTCACCAGGTCCAGACCAAGAGCTGTGACTGAGCGGTCCCATCTGAGTGTGGCTGGCTGTAACTGCATGCTGACTGGCACCCTGGGTAGTGAGTGTACTTGTGTGTGTGTATTTATGTGTGTGTGTTGTCACCTGATCCTAGCAAATCTCTTCCTGATTATTATTTGAGAAGGAAAAAAAAAGTCAATGTTACCAAACGTGCCTTGTTAGGAATCAGTTAAGAGTAAAAAAATCTTACTTTCTAATTAAGTGGGTTCAAAAGTAAAAAAGTTAAAGGATAAAATAAAGATAAGTTCTCTGGTAGTCTTTGAAAGATAGCAAGTATATTAAGCTTGTCTGGTGGAGGTACACTGCTTTTGTCTGTTTTCAGATGTTTCAGATGTCATTTTACTTGGAGTGGGAAGGAGGGTCTGTGCTGTGTTACATGGATACACGTACAGTGCAGTCTGTGACGTTTGCACATTTGAACTATAAGGCTTTATGCTCATTGACCTTCATGTAGAAATAGTGTAAACCAATTAAAAATGGAAGCTAAACCGTTTTCTTTTGCTCCCATGTGCAATGAGTATCCTCTTCTGATTGTTTCACGTTAGAGTCTTGTTGGATGCTGGCTCCAGCAGCATAGCCTGCTGGTGAGGCCAGGCTGGGTGTAGGGCCTGAGGAGGGAGACCCCCGCCCCTCAGTGGGCCTTAGCATCGCCTTGAAGAGGGAAGACGTGGTTGGAATTTACTGAGAACTGGAAGTTTGTTTTAATGAGGGTTTTCAAATGCAGAGGAGGAGTGATGGCAGGGGGGTGGCGGGGAAGGGAGTTTGACTAGGATTAGATCAAGATCATTGTAGAGTGGTTAAATATTGGTTTTAGGGCTTAAACTGTTAATGCTTTCTAATAAAGCGTTGATATGCCTTGAAGGAAGGTCGTATGATGAATATTCAATCTTTGCCTAGGCCTGAGTCCTCCAGGACTAGTCAAGTTATGCTAATGAAGACAATGAAGTAGCAAAATCATGTCGGTGTAGACACTAAGCTCGGTGGAGAAATTGGTAGGTTTTGTGTTCAGTGTCCCAGCTGTGTGGGAGTATGTAGTTTAGGTTCATAGATTTTAGTCAAGAGGTATTGATATCAGAGGAAAAACTAAGAATGATAGATGCTTCACAGAGCATCTGTAGCCATGTACTAAAAGCTGACTATCATGGGTACTCATCAGGGAAAGAGCCATTGGTCATTTATTCATTCAATAAGCAAATAATATTTATAGAGCATATAACTCACCAGGCACTGTGCTAGGATTAAAGATAGATAAGGTCCTATCCTTTGGGACTCTCTACTCCAGGGTGAGGCAGCATCCACTGGATCTCTTTCAGATTACAAGCAGTCAGTAATATTTAACTGGAGGGTGTGTACAACTCAGATCCTTACTGCATACTTATTCCGCCAATCTTGAACGTTAGCATTTTTGTTTTCAGTTGTTAGTGCGTTTGTTTTAAGGTGTGTCTTGATGCCTATGCAGTTCATAGGCTTAGCTCTTCTAAATATAAGCAAGTATATTCTTTTACATGTTTCCAGTGTCATGTTTATCGTGGGCCAGTTGTGTTCCAGGTACTGAGTTGGTAGGAACATGGTGTACTAACTCTATACAAATTAGATGATTTCAGTTCAGTTCAGTCGCTCAGTCGTGTCCGACTCTTTGCCACCCCATGAATCGCAGCACGCCAGGCCTCCCACTCCATCACCATCTCCCGGAGTTCAGTCATACTCACGTCCATTAAGTCTGTGATGCCGTCCAGCCATCTCATCCTCAGTTGTCCCCTTCTCCTCCTGCCCCAAATCCCTCCCAGCATCAGAGTCTTTTCCAATGAGTCAACTCTTTGCATGAGGTGGCCAAAGTATTGGAGTTTCAGCTTTAGCATCATGCCTTCCAAAGAAATCTCAGGGTTGATCTCCTTCAGAATGGACTGGTTGGATCTCCTTGCAGTCCAAGGGACTCTCAAGAGTCTTCTCCAACACCACAGTTCAAAAGCATTGATTCTTTGGCACTCAGTCTTCATAGTCCAACTCTCACATCCATACATGACCACAGGAAAAACCATAGCCTTGACTAGACAGACCTTTGTTGGCAAAGTAATGTCTCTGCTTTTGAATATGCTATCTAGGTTGGTCATAACTTTTCTTCCAAGGAGTAAGTGTCTTCTAATTTCATGGCTGCAGTCACCATCTGTGGTGATTTTGGAGCCCCTCAAAATAAAATCTGACACTGTTTCCACTGTTTCCCCATCTATTTGCCATGAAGTGATGAGACCAGATGCCATGATCTTTGTTTTCTGAATGTTGAGCTTTAAGCCAACCTTTCCGCTTTCCTCTTTCACTTTCATCCAGAGGCTTTTTAGTTCCTCTTCACTTTCTGCCATAA
>SJYC01055521.1:0-19810 GCA_006408675.1 Madoqua kirkii | reverse complement strand
CCACTGTTTCCCCATCTATTTCCCATGAAGTGATGGGACCAGATGCCATGATCTTCACTTTCTGAATGTTGAGCTTTAAGCGAACATTTTCACTCTCCTCTTTCACTTTCATCAAGAGGCTTTTTAGCTCCCCTTCACTTTCTGCCATAAAGGTGGTGTCATCTGCATATCTGAGGTTATTCATATTTCTTCCAGCAATCTTGATTCCAGCTTGTGTTTCTTCCAGTCCAGCGTTTCTCATGATGTACTCTGCATAGAAGTTAAATAAGCAGGGTGACAATATACAGCCTTGACGTACTCCTTTTCCTATTTGGAACCAGTCTGTTGTTCCATGTCCAGTTCTAACTGTTGCTTCCTGACCTGCATACAGATTTCTCAAGAGGCAGGTCAGGTGGTCTGGTATTCCCATCTCTTGAAGAAGTTTCCACAGTTTATTGTGATCCACACAGTCAAAGGCTTTGGCATAGTCAATAAAGCAGAAATATATGTTTTTCTGGAACTCTTTTGCTTTTTTGATGATCCAGCGGATGTTGGCAATTTGATCTCTGGTTCCTCTGCCTTTTCTAAATCCAGCTTGAACATCAGGGAGTTCACGGAACATGTATTGCTGAAGCCTGGCTTGCAGAATTTTGAGCATTACTTTACTAGCATGTGAGATAAGTGCGATTGTGCAGTAGTTTGAGCATTCTTTGGCATTGCCTTTCTTTGGAACTGGAATGAAAACTGACCTCTTCCAGTCCCATGGCCACTGCTGAGTTTTCCAAATTTGCTGGCATATTGAGGGCAGCACATTCACAGCATCATCTTTCAGGACACCACGAGCCCAAGGCCAGGGGCGGCAGCTAGGAGGAACCACCTCGCACCCAAGGCCAGGGGTGGTAACCCTGAGGAGCCACCCAGAGCTCGAGCCTGAGGACAGGGGCGGCAGCTGAAAGGAGCCACCCACGCCTGAGGCCAGGGCTGGCAGCCGGGAGGATCAACCAGAGGATTAGTGGCTGCCAGGAGCAGGAGGGCCTAGAGGAGCTATCCCACATTGAAGGTCAGGAAGGCGGTGGTAAGGAGATACTCCGCGTTCAGTTTAAGAAACAGCAGCTGTGCTTTGCTGGAGCAGCCATGAAAAGTACCCCACTCTCAAGGTAAGAGAAACCCAAATAAGATGGTAGGTGTTGCAAGAGGGCATCAGAGGGCAGACACACTGAAACCATACTCACAGAAAACTAGTCAATCTAATCACACTAGGACCACAGCCTTGTTTAACTCAATGAAACCAAGCCATGCCTGCGGGGCAACCCAAGACAGGCGGGTCATGGTGGAGAGGGCTGACACAATGTGGTCCACTGGAGAAGGGAATAGGAAGCCACTTCAGTATTCTTGCCTTGGGAACCCCATGAACAGCATGAAAAGATGCAGCGTCACTTTCTGTAAATACTGTCTTTCTCACTGCTGCACCGTGCCACTTTTATTCTAACTCAGAGAAAAGATAATGTGCAACATTTTTACATCTGTTTGTTTTCCAGTGCTCTCTTTGTTTATCCTTGTGCTAATGTCACACTGTTTTAAATACTATATAAAATTACTGATACAAACTTCTGTAAGTTCTCCATTTTATTCTTAAGGTTATCTTTGCTATATAGACTTAGTCTCATGAATGACCTTGTGTATTCTAAAACTATGCTGTCAGTGAGTGTGTGTGTGTGTGTGTGTGTGTGTGTGTGTGTGTGTGTGAGTGCAGTCATGTCTGACTCCTTGTGACCCCATGGACTATAACCTGCCAGGCGTCTCCATCAGTGGGATTTCCGAGGCAAGAATACTGGAATGAGTTGCCATTTCTTTCTCTAGGGGGATATTCCTGACTCAGGGATTGACCTGCATCTCCTACATTGGCAGGCAGATTCTCTACACTTGAGCCACCAGGGAAGCCCCCCACTATTTATACCATCAGTTAATTACTTTTTAAATTATTTCAGAAAAAGTGCATACACACAGTTAATTCCCTATTCTCATATCTTAAAGTAATAAATAGCAAAGTACAAGATCTGAGAAAAGAAAGAAATACTTTATCGAATAACGATATTTCTAAACTCTAGAAACTCTAGTATTCTTAAAGAATCATCATTTCCAGCATGATAATGAGCTACGAGGGTCCAAGGGTTGTTAGGAGGTCAAGGTTAGAAGGTAAATATTTGCTATTGTCAAGGATAATCCCGTACTGAAGTATATGTTTTGCCTGCATTTCATCTTCCTGTAATAAATGTTGAAATAAGTCTAATGCATGTCTACTCATTGAGAGAAATTTATTTTTATTTCCCACTGTATATTTAAATCAAATGAGTGTGTCTTCTTTTCCCCTAGTCTCAGTCTCTGAAAGAACATAGATCAAGTAGCCATGAATTTTCTGATCCCTCTTATGGTCCCGAAGTCACGAATAGCTTTAACTGATAAATTTGTTTCTCCCCATCTCAAAGGCAAATCGAACTCTGAGCTGGATCTTACATCTCCTCTGGGCGGTGCCGTTGCTTTGAGTGTGTCTATGTGTCTTTCCCTTCTCTGTCTCTGCACAGTGTTTCTCCTTCTTCTACACCTTGTTCCCTGTGGCTTAGAACACGGTCAGGTCTAGAGTCAGAGAAAGAAGAGAGGTGAATGAGAAGGGTTGGGAGCTTCGGCTCCTTAGATCTGTCAGGTATTTAGCCTTGACTTCCTGCTGGATGCTTCTGTAGGTTTTTGGAAGCTCCTTTGGGAAATAGTAAGTGCATTGTCCTTAGACTTGATGCTACACTTGGCATGAAGGAGCTTATTCCTCCTACCAGGGAATGAACCTGGGCCTTCTGTGGTAGAAGCATGGAGTTTTAACCACTGAATCACCAGGGAAGTCCCAATGCTGTTTGTTTTTTGATAACTCCCTTTACATAGATGCTCTTAGAGGAACGTTCCTTAGATAAATAGCTAAAATCTTTTCTCTTTATATTGATCAGTGAAGATTAGTTTCCTGTAAACAGTAAGGAATCTGCCAGCAATGTTGAAGGCCCTGGTTCAGTCCCTGGGTCAGGAAGACCCCCTGGGGAAGGGAATGGCAACCTACTCCAATATTCTTGCCTGGAGAATCCCATTGACAGAGGAGCCTGGCGGGCTACACACTATGGGATTGCAAAGAGTTAGGCATGATGGAACAATTTGCACTCACTCATTCAACCTACTCTCAAACTTGGAGGATGTATCGGATGTATAGCAACTTCTATGAGCAATCCTGATGAAGTTCTTCTCTTTTGACTTTAGGTGAAAGCAGAAGCACAATTCCCTCCTCCCACCTCTCCATTTGGATTAAGAAGACAGGACTTGGAACAGAGCACCCACCCTCCCCAAATCCTTCTTGTGAAATTCCTGACATTTCCAACATCCTTTACTCATTGATGTTCATGAGTTTCCCTATTGATTCTTTGAATCTACTTTGAGATGTTTGCTTTATAGACTCTAACTATACACTTTGGTATCAATCATTATTTACATTATGGCTCCTGAGTTGAAACTTCTGAATATCTTATTCACTCACTCATTTGTTTATTCACTTATTCATTCATTTGTTCATACATTCAACAAATATTGGTTATTTAGTTTGGCCACCTGATGGGAAGAGCTGACTCATTGGAAAAGACTCTGATGCTGGGAGGGATTGAGGGCAGGAGGAGAAGGGGATGACAGAGGATGAGATGGCTGGATAGCATCACCAACTCAATGCACATGAGTTTGGGTGGGCTCTGGGAGTTGGTGATGGACAGGGAGGCCTGGCGTGCTGCAGTTTATGGGGTTGCAAAGAGTTGGACATGACTGAGCGACTAAACTGAACTGAACTGAAGCATCATATAAATAACCTCAGATATGCAGACGACATGACCCTTATGGCAGAAAGTGAAGAGGAACTAAAAAGCCTCTTGAAAATGAAAGAGGAGAGTGAAAAAGTTGGCTTAAAGCTCAACATTCAGAAAATGAAGATCATGGCATCTGGTCCCATTACTTCATAGGAAATAGATGGGGAAACAGTGGAAACAGTGGCTGACTTTATTTTGGGGGGCTCCAAAATCACTGTGGATGGTGATTGCAGCCATGAAATTAAAAGATGCTTACTCCTTGGAAGGAAAGTTATGAACAACCTAGATAGCATATGGAATGCCAGAGATATTACTTTGCCTACATAGGTCCGTCTAGTCAAGGCTATGGTTTTTCCAGTGGTCAGGTATGGATGTGAGAGTTGGACTGCAAAGAAAGCTGAACACTGTTAAGAATTGATGCTTTTGAACTGTGGTGTTGGAGAAGACTCTTGAGAGTCCCTTGGATTGCAAGGAGATCCAACCAGTCCCTCCTAAAGGAGATCAGTCCTGGGTGTTAATTGGAAGGACTGATGCTGAGGCTGAAACTCCAATACTTTGGCCACCTCATGTGAAGAGTTGACTCATTGGAAAAGACCCTAAAGGTTGGAGGGATTGGGGGCAGGAGGGGAAGGGGACGACAGAGGATGAGATGGCTGGATGGCATCACCGACTCGATGGATGTGAGTTTGGATGAACTCCAGGAGTTGGTGATGGACAGGGAGGCCTGGCGTGCTGCGATTCATGGGGTTGCAAAGAATCGGACACAACTGAGCAACTGAACTGAACTGAAGCATCACATTGACTCTGAAGTTAGACTAAAGAGGAAGAACCTCCTTCCTGCCTGATTTCTAGGGAGAGGAGACCAATAACATGATTACATAGAAGTTATATTGCATATTAGAAAGTGGTAAGTAAATGCAGAAAAATAAAGCATGAAAGAACAATAGGAGGTAGGTGAGGATATGAAGACAATTTTTAACATAGTGCTCAGGGAAGGTCTCAGTGAACCATCTCATCTGAAGGAAGACCTCTATGTATAGTGTTCCAGATAGATGTAATGAGGTGGATGAACAGCTGGTCTGTTTGAAGCACACAGACAGGCTGATGGCTGGAACAGCATGATGGATAGGCTGATTAGCAGGGGAAAAAGCATGGAATAATTGAAGAGCTAGAGTACAGTGGTAGTTGACAACTATACCTTTTCCTCCCCCGAGTAACAAAAGAAATCACTGAGAAGATTAGACTAGAGAAATGAGTATTGATTCAAAGTCTTAAAATAATCTTTACACTTTTGTATAAAAATAGATAGGAAGATAAATATGGAAGCAAAGAGACTAGCTGGAAAGCCATCACAATATATTCCAGGTAAGAGGTGGTGGTAGATTGCATCAGAGAAGTAGCAGATCAAGTGGTAAAACAGAAGGGTCAGGTTAAGGATATATTTTGAAAATGAAAGCAAGGGAATTGGCTGACAGATTTGATGTGGGGTTGCGAAGAAAGAGAGCAGGTAAAGCCAGTGGCAAGATTTTTGGTCCAAGCAGCTGAAGAGTTACAATTTATTGACATAAGGGGGGGTGTAGTTGGCAGGGACTCTAAAAAGCTAGCAAGCAAGGCCAGGGGTTCATTTTTCATTTTTGCACATGTTGAAGTTAATTTACTTAAGAGATAGCCTATTGGAGGTGTTGATTTAGATACATGAATTTGGAGTTCAGAAGCTTAGCAGAGAGGTCTAGACTCAAGACATTAATTAGAGGGTATCAGCGTATGCATGACAGAATTGGGTGGCCAAAGGAGGGGCTGTAAGTAGAGAATAGAAGGAGTTTAGGGATTAAGCCAAAGGCCAGGACTGTGAGAAGGAACAAGCGAACGGACGGTAAGAGCAACTGATGAGAGGAAAAGAAGAAAAATGTAGTCCAGGAAGCCAACAAGAAAATGTTCAAGGATGGGATAATCACTTGAGTCAGATGTTCTAGAAGGTTTAATTAGATCAACAGTGACTTTTGATCACTGAATTGAACAACCTGGTGACCTTGACATGAGTGCTTTCAGTGGATGGGTGAAAACCTGTTTGGATTAAATAAAAGAGAAAATGGGGAAAATCAAATATTTCAGGTAGTGACCACTCAATATCAGTTTTGCTATAAATTAAAACAGAGGAATCAGGTAGCAGATGGACAGAGAACAGGAGCCAAGAGTAGATTTTTAGAAAGTTTGGGGTGTGTATGAATATGTTGATGGCGATCATCTGGTAAAGAGAGAAAAGCTAATCCAGGCAAGAGAGATGGCATTTTCGCTGAGCTGTGTCTTTGTACAGAAGAGATAGGATGTAATTTACTGTCTAAAAGGAGATGGTCCCTGGAGATAAACTATGGGATAAGAGAATTTAAGAAAGAGAATGTAAGAAACAGTGAGGCTAGAATTTGGGAAGGATCATATAAATTTAACCTGATAGGGTAATATGGTATGATTAGCATTTGCCTTCTTTTATTCCTTCCTCAGCTTGTTCTGATCACACACACACACACACACACACACACACACACACACTTTGCTTGTTTTTTATCTCCTGGATTTCAATCACTATCAACAGCGGTACAATCTGATTTATAGATGCTCTAACTGCCTGCTTGCTATTAATTCATTCAAGCAATATTTATGGAGTATCTTTTATGCCCGGTACTGTTTTGGGCACTGATGATTTAGCAGTTGAACAGGATGGTTAAAGTCCCTCATCTCAAAGATGGATCCATTCTAGTGTGTGTTGACGGGAGAGGGTAGGAATAATAAACATGTGAGCAAATAATATGCAGACTTGGCATATTAACCGCAGGGTATCCAAATTTTAATATTTCTATTTATGAATTATACAGAATCATTTACCTGGGCTTGAAATATATGTGATCACACTGTTTAGGAGGAATCTTAAAGGTGCGTGACATAAAATATTGCTTTCACTTCATTAGAAAGAAATCTGAAACAGAGACGGCGATCATAAATTGTATAAAGTCAAATTGAAATAGGTAGGGAACTTACCAATTACTATTAAGCCAAATCAATATTTAATTTCAATTTAAAGTGTATTTTAATCCTCACTAACAGTAAAAAACTTGAGCAAACTCTTTCAATCACCCAACTTCCTAAACTATGTAAAAACCCTAATTATATATATCAACACCATTTCTTTTTTGCCTAATTGTTGGTAGTCCTTTGATGTTTTTTAAAGATTTCACTCTTTTTTTCTAATTTTTAATTGTATATTGATTACACATAGGTCAAATCTAAATCTCATGTCTACTTTGCTCTCTTTTACAGACAAAAATATGACAGAGATGTGAAAGTTCCTCAGGTTAGAAATAGATCTGGGGTCCAATGCCTCCTAGGAATCATCTGCCTTGATGTGGAAGAGTATTCCAGGATCAGATCACTGAGTTTGAAACAGCACTGTTTATTGCTATTTCTCACAAACTAAGAGCCTTTAGCAGAACTGATCCTAAACTACTCCCATGTGAGATTACAGTAGTGAACAGTAAATTTCTCTCTCTCTCTCTCTTTTTTTTTTTTGGCCTTGCCATGTAACTGACAGGATCTTAGTTCCCCAACCAGGGATTAAACTCAGGCTGATGACTTTTTAAGCACTGAGTCCTAACCACTGGACCGCCAGGAATTTCCTGGACAGTAGGTTTTGAAAACTCACTTCTCTTGTTAACTGATTCTGTCTTCACACCCTAAGCCACTCCAGGAATATGAGCCGTGGTGGTTCTATTTCACCTGCAAAAGCTTTGTCTTACATCTTCTCTGCTTATCTTCCTTATTCAAACATTTGGCAGAAAAAGTGGTCTCCCTTTTGTCTTTTCTCTGCTCCAAGCATCAAGGCTCAGTCCTAACTGAGTCCTTAACCTATTCCCCCAGTACTGGCCCTTTACTAATTCCTGGAACCATAATTTCTCAAATCAGTTCCTTTTGTTTAAGGCAGCTGGAAGCTTGGCCGTGATAGCTAAGATTTTCTTGCAATATCACATGTACGTATTCAGAAAGTGGATGGTAAGAAAAGGGAGATCAACTTCAGAGGTCCTGTGATGGTTATGTGTAAACACATATTATATTTCCAGAAAAAAATATTTTTTAGCATTTAGTTTGTTTTTCTGGCTATAGATTTTTCTGAGTTAAAACTCTGTTTTCACAGTTTCCAAGTAAAGTTACAGAACATGGGAGAGGATCACAGCACATAAACACACACCCTGATCTGGTCAGAATCTCAGCAGGTAATTTCTAGTATTCTCTACCATTTTTACACATTGTTTTAAAAGTAAATAACAAGAAAAAATGGGCTAAATGTTACTGAATTAATACCAAATGAGAATTTCTCATACATTCCTAGAAAGACATTTTTCAGATAAGGCTCCAAATCTTCTTTGTTTGTTTCTCAAGAGAAAAATATGCCATTTGCTAAATTCCACTATACACACATTCACATAGGTTTATTTACCACACTGTTCTACTAAATGTCTAAGACGGTATATAACAGCTACATCAAAAAAAAAGATATGACAGAAAGTAGAAGATGAAAGAGGGAAAGCAGTGAACAAAACAGCAGTCAAGGGTCACATGAAGGAGGGACATGAAGGAAGCTCAGACAGAAATATCCACCAGCATCCTCTTCCCTAAAGGTGGACACAAAAATGATGCCACTTTGCCTAGTGGTTCAGATGGTAAAGAATTGCCATCTGCAATGTGGGAGACCTGGGTTCGATTCCTGCATCTAGAAGATCCCCTTGAGAAGGGAATGGCAACCCATTCCGGTGTTCTTGTCTAGAGAGTCCCAAGGACAGAGGAGCCTTGTGGGCTACAGTCCACGTGGTGGCAAAGAGTTGGACATGACCGAATTACTAACACTTACAATCCTCCATAAAGAGAACACTTCTCTTATACTATGGTATATACTACTGATAGTTAAGCAAAAACAAAGCAAAAGAACAATCATTAATAGTGAAAATGGATTTTTTTTTCTGGGAATCATTGTAAGTGATTTAATATAACACAGAACTCCTTCTCAGCATCTTTACAGCAGATGCAATGATAGATCAGCTAGTTATTTCTTGAAATGCCTGCAAAGTAGGACAATATATCACTTGTACAGCTGTGTAGGAGCCCAGAATTGGGAACAGGGGCAGGAAGGAGTGACTTCATACTTTCACTGGCATTAAAAACAACTGAATAGCTCATAATGTGCAGATACCCACACCCTACCTACCCAAGACATTCTTGCTCAAGAGTTCTCAGAGAGAACCTTGAAATGTGCATTCTCAACATGCATTCCAAGTCATTCCAAGGAGGGTCTCATTTGAGATCACCTAAGTGATAGTTTCAATTTTTAAAATATTAGGTAGATGGTACTTTCATGATGAATGCACTGCTAAAGACACTTGTAAGATAAGCTTCATAAATTCCCAAGCTCTGGCTCTCAACTTGGAAAAAAAAATTTTCAGAATGCAAATTAATGAGAGTGATTTTGGAGGGATAACCCTACATCGAATCTAGTTATTTGTTTTAAATAAATCATTTGAAAATTTCACTCTTAACTCTCATTACTAATAAATAGCTTTACACCCCCCTTATGGCAGACAGTGAAGAAGAACTAAAGAGCCTTCTGATGAAAGTGAAAGAAGAGAGTTAAAAAGTTAGCTTAATTGCCCTGCTTCATTCCATATTCCAAGGCCATATTTGCCTGTTACTCCAGGTGTTTCTTGGGATTAGTGGTCATAATTTAAAGTGAGAGCAGTCAGCTGTGTGGAGCAGGTAGAGTAGTGTTTAATGAGGGCTGAGGATTTGCCAAGTGACTTAGAGAAGGAAGGTTGGGAAAAGAGAGTCGAATCATTCACTCAGGGGAATGATTTAGTGATTGGCTCTGGAGTTGATGCTGAGTAAGTAGAGAAGTGGGACTTCCCTGGTGTCTTGGACAGTAAAGTGTCTGTCTACAATGTAGGAGACCTTGGTTTGATCCCTGGGTCGGGAAAATACCCTGGAGAAGGAAACGGCAACCCACTCTGGTACTATTGCCTAGAAAATCCTGTGGACAGAGGAGCTTGGTGCAGGCTACTGTCCATGGGGTCACAAAGAGTTGGGCACGACTGAGTGACTTCCCTTCAAGTAGAGAAGTGAGTACTGAGGGGCAGGGACAGTGAAGAAGTGGTGGGTTCAGTGGACTAGAAGTGTCATGCCGGCTGTGTGACAGAGTGAGCTGGCCAGAGAGGGATATGCTTGAGGTTAGGATCATGAGGCAGAACTGGCTTCATTTAGGGTTGGTGAGAAAATTATCTTTCTCAAATGAAGTACAAAAATGCCACAGACAAATGTTCATTATATTTGAATCCCTTTGAATCATGCCATTCTCTCTAGATCCCCCTCTCCCCTTTCAATATTTGAGTTTTAGAGTACCAGCAGAAGATGGTATAGCAGAAGAAGTTACAGAGTGAGCTGGCCAGAGAGGGATATGCTTGAGGTTAGGATCATGAGGCAGAACTGGCTTCATTTAGGGTTGGTGAGAAAATTATCTTTCTCAAATGAAGTACAAAAATGCCACAGACAAATGTTCATTATATTTGAATCCCTTTGAATCATGCCATTCTCTCTAGATCCCCCTCTCCCCTTTCAATATTTGAGTTTTAGAGTACCAGCAGAAGATGGTATAGCAGAAGAAGTCCAGTGGCTGACTTAGAGGATTAGGTACTCAGTTTGTAGATTTCACTAAGAAAGAAAAATTATGATCTAGCAGAATCAATTTTCCCAGTATTATTTGCTTTATCCTAGCTTAAAAAAAGCTAAAAGAAACACTGATCTCACTGTTTCTGAACACTGAGATCAAGAACAAAATATTCCTTGTTCAGTTGGAAATATTCAGCAAAGAGATGAAATCACATTTACATTATCCATTGTTCCAAGCACTAGCTGTAGAGTAGGAAAACACTTGTGAATGATATCACCGTAATGGTTATGTTAAAACAAAAACTGAAGGATTACCCAATAAATGGTTAACATTGGAATGCACATCTTATTTACAAAAGCGTGCTATTTTTGTGTTGACTTTTGAAGAGAGACTATTAGACTCTAAGCACATAAAACTTGAAAGAAGTATAAATGTAAGTTATTTAGAGCTTCTTAAGTATAGATTAAAATGCCAGCATTTGGAATTTCATAACTTGCAAGTGGTAGGTAGGCTGCTTGAGTTGAAATTGCCTCAGGATGTATAAGGATCCCTTAAGTTAAACTGGAGTGAGGATTTGAAAACATCTGCTTTTTATGTTGTTGTTATTATTTTCCATAAGCCTTTCTAGGTATAGATAATGTAAAAAAAAATGGGGGGGGCACTTCAAGCTCTGTGGGTGATTAAATATTAAGGGTAGTTAGCTATGCAATTATTTTGAAGAAGTAAATTGAAAGTGACTTAAATACAAACTTTAAAAAGAAAGGGTAAGCCCACAAGAAATACAGGTGTTGTTATTTTATCTTTATGCCCTGTTGCTTTGCCTCAATGCAGTATTAAGTATTACTATTAGCAGTGAAGGCAATGGCACCCGACTCCAGTACTCTTGCCTGGAAAATCCCATGGATGGAGGAGCCTAGTAGGCTGCAGTCCATGGGGTTGCTAGGAGTCAGACACAACTGAGCGACTTCACTTTCACTTTTCACTTTCATGCATTGGAGAAGGAAATGGCAACCCACTCCAGTGTTCTTGTCTGGAGAAACCCAGGGACGGAGGAGCCTGGTGGGCTGCTGTCTGTGGGGTTGCCTGAGTCAGACACAACTGAAGTGACTTAGCAGCATGTTATTTTTAAAATAAGTTAACATGGATGGAGGAGCCTGGTAGGCTGCAGTCCATGGCATCTCTACAAGTCGGACAGGACTGAGCGACTTCACTTTCACTTTTCACTTTCACGCATTGGAGAAGGAAATGGCAACCCACTCCAGTGTTCTTGCCTGGAGAATTCCAGGGATGGGGGAGCCCGGTGGGCTGCCGTCTATGGGGTTGCACAGAGTCGGACACAACTGAAGTGACTTAGCAGCAGCAGCAGCAGCAGCCAGGTCATATAAAAACATATTTGGATATTGTCCAAATTACAGATCTTGGTGTCCTGGGTTCCCCTTCACCTTTGCTTAAATGCTGTAGCGGTTTATATGACTTTCATTTTCAATCTACATATGAATCTTTGGGCCTAGAGCTTTAATCAAGTTAAGAGTACAAGATGCTTTGTAAAGAGCTGAAGTAGGTCCTAACAAAGTAAGCAACCCACTAATTGAAAATATTTGTCTAAGCAAAAGTCAGGAAGAAAGAGGTTTGTTACTAAAAAGCCAATCTTAGCTACATTTGGAAACAAGAATAGGAAATGGCAACCCACTCCATACTCTTACTTCCGTGGACAGAGAGCCTGGTGCCTGCAGTCCACGGAGGTGCAGTCAGGCGTGACTGAGTGACTAAGGAGCACAAGCACAGTGGAGCAGTCACCCAAAGAGCTCCAAACTTCCAGTTAATGCATAGCTTTAAATGCTGGATGAAAATCATCCTAAACTTAGAATAGTAAAACTGACAGCTGTGAATGTGTATGATATCACAACTAGTTTAATCAATTACTGACCATTTGGGCCTTGCTAGATTTGGCTGAGACCTCCAAGTAGCTGTCAGGGATCTTACAGTTTCTTAGAGGAGATAAGCCTAATACATACCCATGACAGGAGAATACAGCATGTGCTGAATGAGCTTAGGAAAGGGCCACCATCAGTGCTTTTCCTCTCAGAAATGCTTTTCTCCTCCTGGGAGACTTAATTCCTTTTGCACTTGGTTTTACTTATTACACTCTCAACTCACATAGTATTTATTATACACTTAACCACCTTAGAAAATATTTCTCTAGTTTTTGGGTCTGCCTAGGACCTGAGTTAGCCTTCTAGATTTGGATAAATCTTTACCATATGAGTTTTGGTAGGAGGAAGATGAAAAAAGCCAGATAGTCTCTTTCCCATGCTTCTTTGTAGCTAAGGTGTAGGCATCTGACCAAGTCAACCAATGTCAATTAAAAAATATGACAGCTTTATTGAGGTATAATCCACAAACCGTTCATTTCACTCAAAGTGTACAGTTCAGTTGTCATAAGTGTATTCACAGAGTTGCATAACCATTCACAACTGATTTTAAATCATTTCTATCACCTAAAAAAGAAACCTCATATCCATTAGCAGCCATTACCCATTCCCCTAACCTCCTCCTGCCGCTGAGATACCGTGGGGCGGTGACCCTGAGGAGACACCTCGAGCCCGAGGCCAGGGCCGGCGGCCGGGAGGAGGAACCCAAGGAGAGGTGGCTGCGCAGGCGCAGGAGGGCCTAGAGGAGCTCTCCCACATTGAAGGCCAGGAACGGCAGCGGTAAGGAGATACCTCTCCTCCAAGGTAAGGAGCAGCTGCTGTGCTTTGCTGGAGCAGCTGTGAAGAGATACCCCACGCCCAAGGTAAGAGAAACTCAAGTAAAATGGTAGATGTTACAAGAGGGCATCAGAGGCACACACACTGAAACCATACTCACAGAAAACTAGTCAATCTAATCACACTAGGACCACAGCCCTGTTTAACTCAATGAAACCAAGCCATGCCTGAGAGGCAACCCAAGACGGGCGGGTCATGGTGAGAGGGCTGGCAGAACTGTGGTCCACTGGAGAAGGGAATGGCAAGCCACTTCAGTATTCTTGCCTTGAGAACCTCATGAACAGTATGAAAAAGCAAAATGATAGGATATCAAAAGAGGAACTCCCCAGGTCGTTAAGTGCCCAATGTGCTACTGGAGATCAGGGGAGAAAAAACTCCAGAAAGAATGAAGGGATGGAGCCAAAGCAAAAACAGTACTCAGCTGTGCATGTGACTGGTGATAGAAGCAAGATCCGATGCTGTAAAGAGCAATATTGCATAGGAACCTGGAATGTCAGGTCCATGAATCAAGGCAAATTGGAAGTGGTCAAACAAGAGTGGCAAGAGTAAACCTCGACATTCTAGGAATCAGCGAACTAAAATGGACTGGAATGGGTGAATTTAACTCAGATGACCATTATATCTACTACTGCAGGCAGGAATCCCTCAGAAGTCAGCATGACTCAGGTGTTTTTTTTTTTATCAAAGCTTTGGTACTTCTGTTTAGTGCAGACTCGGCTTACTCTCAAATAAAAACAATAAAAAGTAGGAAATGCGTATCAGTCCTTTCTTCTAATTGATTCTTTTCCTGTTTCTGTTTTTGTTAACTCTTCATTGCCTTCAGAAAGTTTCTCTTTGAAAATATTTTTCCATAACTCATAGGCGTTGTTTATAGAGGGCTGTTCTGATAGTAGCTGCTCTTCAATATCAGAAGAAGATATCGTTGATAACTGCTTATCTAAAGCAAAAATAGTAATTATATACCGTGAAATTTATAACACTGAATTAAAATCTCAACTATAGAATCAAGATTGTAAGATTCTTTCTTTATATGTAATATATAACATTATTTGAAAGGGAACTATAGTAAATTAAAAAGGTATGTTGTAAGTCATATAGCAACAACCAATATGATAAACAGGTATTGCTAATAAGCAAATGGTGGAGGTAAGATGAAATCATGAAAAATACTAATTTTGTCTAAAATAAAGTGAGAAAAGAGTAAAGAATGAACAAAGAAGAAATGGAACAAGTAGAATGAAATGGCAAGAGGGTTGAGTTAAATCCAACCGTATGATAAGTAGCTTAAATGTAAATAGCTTAAATGCTCCAAATAAAAGGCAAAGATTATCAAGATGAAAAAAACAAGACCCAGTTATATGGAAACACACTTTATTAAATATGAAGACAAAGATAGGAAAAAGTAAAAAAATACAATCAAACACTAGCTATAAGAAGACTGAGGTGACTATATTAATGTCAGAATAAGAAGACATCAGGACAAGGGATATTACTTGAGATAATGAAGGACATTTCATAATAATGAAAGAGTTAGTTCAAGAAGAAGCAAATGTATGTCTGACTGCAAAACTGAAAAGAGAAACAACATATCCATAATTATAGTTGATAGAAGGAGTAGACAGAAAATTAGTAAAGGAGGAGGGGGAAGCCTTGTAGGACTGAATTTTTAACCTGTGGAATCTGATGCTGTCTCTGGATAGATGATGAGCTGAACTGTAGGACACTCAGCTGGCTCTGAGAATTGCTGTTGGTGGGAGGACACCTCCTCAACCGCCTTGGAATTGGTGTTAGGACCTATTTAACATGGTTCAAAATGATGTTAGACGTTCATAAGAGATGGGTTAATATACCCCCAGCTTGTTTCACAGATTACTAAATTTGTGGTTGTACTGTGAAAAAGTGTCTCCTTTGGCAAAAATTTGTGAAATGATGCATATGTAATCCTTATCTGAAAATGTGTACCACACTGCAGACTTTATTAGTTTCTGCAGAAAAACTTGTTTAACTTCATTCAAACCAGTGGTTTCCAAGCTTAGTTACCCTTAGCATGGAATCCTCCACCCATACCAAATATTTATCAACATATTCTGAGAGTGCCTCTTTGCAAAATCTGCATTTAAATGTTGTTGAGTTGTACAGAGGACTTTGCAGAGTTAGACAAGGTGAATTTACAATAGGTTCTGTCAGTGTCATTTCCTTATATCTCCTAGCAGTACTTTGCCATCTAGGAGTCAGAGATGGGGAACACTAGAGTGGCCCAGGGTGATCAAGACCTGAAGTTGGAGTTGTTGACTGTAAAATGAATGGCACTAGTGCTTAGTGATTTAAACAGAGTAGAAAGAGGAAAGAGACTAGAGAGTAATGGGAACCAGGAAAGCCAGGAGGCTGGTGGCTTTTCTGAAGATGGAGAGCAAGTTTGGTAGAAAGGAGGGAGTGGGAAGGATAGAAGGTGGTGAAAAGAGGGAATTTTGGGAGCTTGAGATAATAAGGTAGTGACACTCTGAACACATTCGTCAGATTCTGTTGGGATTTTTAAAAACGTAGAAGTTGTTTATCTGGAATACACGTCAAAAATTATCCCTAGTCCTAGAAATGACTAGAAGTTTACTGCAGAGATAGTAGATCAGGCAGTTTTCAATGCGTGTTCACTTTTGCCATATCTTCAGAAAAGACCAAATGACATCTAGTCTGAGAAGGCTGACAGCCAACCTTAAATTATTTTGCAGTGTAGGATCTGTGTATCTATAGACTGAGGACAATTGCTCATTACTCATGTTGATTTATATCAGGCAGTGCAGTGAACATACAATTAATAGTTGACTTCATTGGCATCCAGCTGTTAGTGCCGTAATTTACTATGAGGATGGTTTGGTCCAGGGATGAGCAAGAATTATACTGGGAACTGTATTTTTTAGCATTTTAAAGGTCAAACTCAACTCTTAATAATTTAGTCAGAGGTTTAGGTTGATTAAAAAAAAAGATTTTGCTGATGCGGAATCTCTTACCTGCTAATATGAGGCTAAGCTTAGGAAAGGTCTCTTTTATTCTTTGATTTAAAGTTGCCTTAGAATTTAATGGATAATGAAATCCAGATTTGGACTGAGTGCAAAATATCTGAAGATGCTCTTGGAGAAGCTTTCAGAGTCTCAGTGAGTTTGAACTCAGAAAATAGAAGTTGCTTGGCAGCAATAAATATTTTTTTTCCTTCTTGGAAGAAATACTCAAGGTTACATCAAAGAGATGATCATAGCACAGATGTGGTTTCAGTTAAAAATCATAAGCAGAGGTTTTTCTACAAACATCTTAGTATTTTTAAAAAATGTTTATTATGTACCTACTTTGTGCCAAAGAGCCATGCTGAGCACTCTACCTGCAGCTCCCTTTCAATTTCCAAAATAGTCCTGTGACATATTCTCATTACCACCTCTCTTTTAAATGGGAAGAAACTGAAGCCTGAAGGCAAAGTCAGTCACACCACTCATGATTGGAAGAGCATGAATCATAATCTGGGCAGCCTCACTCTAGAACCTGCGCTCTCAAGTCCTACACTGCTGCTGCTGCTGCTAAGTCGCTTCAGTCGTGTCCGACTCTGTGCGACCCCATAGACGGCAGTCCACCAGGCTCCCCTGTCCCTGGGATTCTCCAGGCAAGAACACTGAAGTGAGTTGCCATTTCCTTCTCCAATGCATGAAAGTGAAAAGTGAAAGTACAGTCGCTCAGTCATGTCCGACTCTTTGCAACCCCATGGACTGCAGCCTACCAGGGTCCTCTGTCCATGGGATTTTCCAGGCAAGAGTACTGGAGTGGGGTGCTGTTGCCTTCTCCGAAAAGTAGACTAGTGACCTTTTAAAACCCAGGGATAACTTTTGGTATAAGGATATTCCTTGGAGGAATTTCCTGGCAGTCCAGTGTTTAAGGAGTTTGACTTTCACTGCTGGGGCCCCAGTTCTATCTCTAGTTGTAGAGCTAAGATTTAACAAGTTGTACAGAGTGGAAAAAAAAAAAATTCCTGGGAGGAAACTAAGTTCTTAAAGTTGTTCCTCCTACACTAGATTGATCTAAATGCAAAGAAATATAATGAAATGGGCATTTGGTTCTTTACCAAATATCATTTCTCTCTACCATTTAGAAATCTAAAATCACAGCATAGGTGATCCCACGGACTGGAGCCTACCAGGCTTCTCTGTCCATAGCATTTCCCAGACTAGAATATTGGAGAGATTTGTCATTTCCTCCTCCAGAGGATCTTTCCAACCAAGGGATCGAAGCTGCATCTCCTGAGTCTCCTGCACTGGCAGGCAAATTCTCATCCACTGTCTCACCACAGAAGCCCGTCTCAATATATCTTGAGGTCAAAGGTTTTTCTGAGAGCAGCTGTCTTCATTTAGAAGTTCATGGTCTTTATCATTAAGAAGCTGTTTCTACAGAGAGACCTTATTCTAAGATCAGTATTCTTCTGAAAGTGTCTCCCTTTGACTCTTCCCCAAATACTTATTTGTTTATTTTTAATTGAAAGATAATTGCTCTGCAATATGGTGTTGGTTTTGCCAAACATCAGCATGAATCAGTCATAGGTATACCTATGCCCCCTCTCTCTTGAACCTTCCTACCAACTCCCTCCCAATCCCAACCTTCCTACCAACTCCTCCCAATCTAAGTTGTTACAGAGCCCCCAGATATTTTTAAGGAAGACAAATAAGGTATCTAAGACGTGAAACTTAATTCTTTGAATAAGTTGCATTATTTTTTGTAAAATTTGAATAAACACATTTCACTTTCTGAGGCACAAATGTCTCAATTTAAGGAAGGAAATCTATAACTCCTATTAGAAAGGGCTTTTTAATTTCACCCATTCATTCAACAAATATTCATTGGGCATTTTATTATTGATAGGTGCCAAGCACTGTATGGAGACATAATAGTGAACAGACAGCTAAGTCAGTGATTAGACGGTGATGAAGGTAAAGTGAAAGTGTTAGTTGCTTAGCCGTGTCTGACTCTCTGTGACCCCGTAGACTGTAGCTTGCCAGGCTCCTCTGTCCATGGGTTCTCCAGGCAAGAGTACTGGAGTGGGTTGCCATTCCCTTCTCCAGGGGATCTTCCTGACCTAGGGATGGAACCTGGGTCTTCTGCATTGCAGGTGGATTCTTTACTGTCTGAGTCATCAGGGAAGAAGTCCCTAAGAGGGTGATAAGCGCTATGAAGGAAGTTCACACACAGCAGAAACTGCAGGAGATGCACCCAATTCCAGTTAGAGATGGGAGGAGGAAGAAGGGGAGTAGCAAGGTGTGAACAGTGCTGGAGACCTTGGTACAGCCCGGACCATGAAGCTCAGTTCCACCCCGGAGCCTGTGTGCTTGCTGCTGCCTCTGCTTAGACTGCTCCTCTCCCAGACCTTGACCTGCATGAGTTCCTTCTGATTACACAGGTCTACTTTTCAGAGATGATTACCCACAACATCCTCTCCATTTTCTAGTCTATTTCCTGAAGACATTTATTTGCAATATCCGTATGCATATATTTACTTCTCTGATGCTTGTACTGGTCCTTTGGAATATAAGTATCTAGGACTTGGTTTCCCTTGTTCTCTGCTGTATCCTTATACCTAGAATAGTGTCTGGTCCATAGTAGCTACTTGATAAATACTTACAGAATGGATGAATGAATAAGTAAGTGGAGATGCTAGGATATTGTGCTCAGTGTTTTGGATTTATTCCAAGGACAATAGAGAGCTATTTGGCACTTTGAACAGAGGAGTGATGCATTCAGTTCTACATTTTAGAGAGGTGACTTTCGCTGTTGGGTGATACATGGATTGTAGACATGCAGGGCCTCAAGCAGGGAGCTTGTAATCTACAGAGGAGACAACGATAGCCTGAATACGAACAGTGGCAGTGAAGTTAAAGAGAAGTTGATGCACCCTGGAAATATTTTGGAGTACAGTAAGTGACACAGTGATTTAGTAATTGACTGGTTACTGATTGTATTGTGAGGATTATGACAGCGGTATCCTGGTGAATACTTAACAGATGATTCTTCAGAAGAAAAAGTCCTCAGTTTTATCATTTGTCAGTTTCCATGGTGCAAATACTCCCATCATGGTCAATTCTTTTTTTTTAATTTCAAATTTTATTTTTCCCAGATTTATTGACATACAATTAATATATAACATTGTATAAGTTTAAGGTATACAATGTGTTTATTTGGTCTACTTATATATTGCAAAATGAATATCATGATGGCATTAGTTAACACTTCCATTTTGTCTTAAGATTGCCTTTGTGATGAGAACATTTAAGATCTACTCTTTCAGCAATTTTCAAGTATATGATACAGCATCAGTTCAGTTCAGTTGCTCAGTCTTGTCTGACTCTTCACGACCCCATGAATCGCTGTGCGCCAGGCCTCCCCGTCCATCACCATCTCCCGGAGTTCACTCAGACTCACGTTCATTGAGTCAGTGATGCCATCCAGCC
>SJYC01055519.1:0-22180 GCA_006408675.1 Madoqua kirkii | reverse complement strand
TGCTTCATCCAGCCCAGCATTTTCAGGATGTACTCTGCATAAAAGTTAAATAAGCAGGGTGACAGTATACAGCTTTGACGTACTCCTTTCCCTATTTGGAACCAGTCTGTTGTTCCACGTTCAGTTCTAACTGTTGCTTCCTGACCTGTATACTAGTTTCTCAAGAGGCAGGTCAGGTGGTCTGGTATTCCCATCTCTTAAAGAATTTTCCACAGTTTGTGGTGATCCACACAGTCAATGGCTTTGGCATAGTCAATAAAGCAGAAGTAGATGTTTTTCTGGAACTCTCTTGCTTTTTCGATGATCCAGCGGGTGTTGGCAATTTGATCTCTGGTTCCTCTGCCTTTTCTAAAACCAGCTTGAACATCTGGAAGTTCACAGTTCATGTATTGTTGAAGCCTGTCTTGGAGAATTTTGAGCATTACTTTAAAACATTACTGCCCTTATAGCAGAAAGCAAAGAACTAAAGAGCCTCTTGATGAAAGTGAAAGAGGAGAGTGAAAAAGTTGGCTTGAAGCTCAACATTCAGGAAACTAAGATCATGGCATTCAGTCCCATTACTTCATGGCAAATAGATGGGGAAACAGTGGAAACAGTGAGAAACTTTATTTTGGGGGGCTTTAAAATTACTGCAGATGGTGACTGCAGCCATGAAATTAAATGACGCTTACTCCTCGGAAAAAAGTTATGACCCATCTAAGCAGCATATTAAAAAGCAGAGACGTTACTTTGCCAACAAAAGTCTTGTCTAGTCAAGGCTGTGGTTTTTCCACTGCTTATGTATGGATGTGAGAGTTGGACTGTGAAGAAAGTTGAGCGCTGATGAATTGATGCTTTTGAACTATGGTGTTGGATAAGACTCTTGAGAGTCCCTTGGACTGCAAGAAGATCCGACCAATCCATCGTAAAGGAGATCAGTCCTGGATATTCACTGGAAGGACTGATGAAGAAGCTGAAACTCCAATACTTCTTTTGCCACCTGATACGAAGACCTGATTCACTTGAAAAGACCCTGATGCTGAGAAAGACTGAGGGCAGGAGAAGGGGACGACAGAGGATGAGATGACTGGATGGCATCACTGACTCAATGGACACCAATTTGAGTAAACTCTGGGAGTTGGAGATAGAGAGGGAGGCCTGGTGTGCTGCGGTTCATGTGGTCACAAAGAGTTAGACACTACTGAGTGACTGAACTGAACTGAGCCACCTTGTAAGCCCATATACTATGCTAAATGTTAGCAATAAACACTTCCAGGATCCCCTCAGCCTATAATAGGGCACAGTCAGGAAACAGCCATAAGACACACTGGCAAACACCAATGGTGGAAACCCAGACATAGACCAGGCACGGACCCCCACGTCAGGGGCACGTGAAGAGGCACAGGTCAGGCTTTTTAAAGAAAGTACTGGTGGATGAAGGAGCTGTGGGCTGCAGTCCACGGGGTCTCAAAGATTCAGGCACTATTGAGCATACCTGAGTACACACACACACACGTACACACACACACACACACACACACACACACACACACAGGTATATGTAGCTTTGGCAACACTGAAGTAATCCCAATAATGTAATATATGGATAAAAGTACCTCCATCAAGTTTGAGAGAGGTCATGGACTTAGAATCCATTTCTGCCTCAGCTGCTGAGTGGGGAGGAGCCCCTCTGAGGACAAAGGGTGGAAATGAAGGCTCCTTGACACTCATGGCCCCTATTAGCTTGACCTGCTAGGGTAGCAGCATCTCCTTAGAGAACACCTTAGGAAATTGATGATGTCTGTTTCCAAAAGATGGTGCTCTCCTAGCACGTTTTCCCCAGATGACTTCACTGAATATGAGTGCACCATGGTGGGTAGAACAGCGTTGTACCAGTGATGAGCAAAGCTGGCTCCAGTGCCTGCCTGACCTGGTGCAAGTCACTGACCTTTCCACATCTGCAAAAACGAGGTGTTTGGATCAGATGTTTTTGATCATTCCTGCCAGCTCTTCCATGCTTACTATTACTGTTCTTACTCTGACAATCTCTTGGAGAAAATATGGAAGATAAACTTTTTAAATGGAGGAGCTATTAATAATGTCGCATGTTTTTTCTTTTCAGTTTCTCTGCATAGGGAGTCTCTTCTGCACCTGGCTGTGAGATGGGGCCTTGCTAAGCTTTCCCAGCTGCTCCTGTGTCTCCCTGGGGGAGCCCAGGCCCTGATGTTACCCAACGAGGAGGGTGCCACGCCATTAGACTTGGCTTTACATGGTGGACACTCCAAGCTGGTTGAAGACATCACAAAGTGAGTTTGGCTGCTTTATAGATTCTCTCTCAGTCTACTCCTGTAAAGTCTTCCAAACGTTATGGAAAAATTAAAGATGACCAGACCATAAGCTAACATTTGGTTTATAGTTTACCATCAGTTTCCATGTATAAAGTATAGATATACATATCATATATAAACAGATATAGAGTGATAGTTGATATTTACACTTCATGGGGCAGAGGGAGTCAGGAAAAGTCTCTTAAAAGGCTCCGTGGTTGGGGAGGTGGCTACAATAAGAAAAAATAGGTTGGGAAACACTAGCCTACCCTGACTTATCTTTCATCAGTTTAAAATGTCACTTCTCAGAGAGGTCTTCTACACTCTGATCTTTTATGATTATGATTAAAGTGTTAATTGTGACTATAATTATCATTAATTTATATTATATATCATAATTTATGATTTTATAGATAATCATCATTTATTTCATTTGTTTTTCCATTCTAAATCATTTGGGGACTGAAACTTATTTCTGATTTATGTGCTGTGTTCAGCATGTACATTCATTGAAAGATAGTAAGTTTTTTTGAATCAGTGAATAACAAACCCTAATCTTAGATACTATGTAGCCAATGAGCTGGTTAGTAGGATCAGAAAATAATGGAAGTGAAATAATTTGTCAAATGTAAAGTTCTCTATGTTGAAGATGATATGAATACTTTCAATGTTTGTTACTTAGAATGGTTCATATTGGTCATTTTTATTAATGTTTACTTATGATTAGAGGAATTCTATACAATGATTTCCTTGACTTAACATGTGGTAATAAATGGGAAGCAGCAATGAGCATTGCAAAGTATTACATAAATATTAAATATTATCAGTGTTATTACGTGGTTTGTCTTCATGGACTGGTTCTTTTCATGTGGCCCATGGAACTCATTGGAATTAATTTATGGTTGTATGCCACCCCAGTAGATGCTGAAGTCACAGCTTTCTATTTTTGTTCTCACTTGGTCAAGTGAGCACCAAGTAAGGAAAGAGCCCATCCGTATGGAGTTGCCCTTGTCTTTGCTCTCCCGTGAGGAAGGGCCGAGGTGGGACCAGTCCCTTGACTTTGTCACTGTGGGTAGTTGAGGGTTACACTGAGGGCCTGGAGCGCCACTTTATGCTTGGTAGCTTTGCATCTTTCTGTTGTGTCCAAGACCAGAAGATGGTATGTATTTTAAAAGTTTACACATCCTCTATATCAGTAAAAGCAAACAACCTGATTAAAAAATGGGCAGAAGATTTAAGTAGACATTTCTCCAAAGAAAACATACAGATGTCCAAAAAGCGCATGAAAAGGTGTCAACATTAGTAATTATCAGAGAAATGCAAATAAAATGTATAGTGAAGTATCACTTCATACTGGTCAGAATAGCCATCATCAAATGTCCAGAAACAATGAATGCTTGATAGGGTGTCGAAAAAAAGGAACCTTCCTACACTGTTGGTGGGAATGTAAATTGGTACAACTACTATGGAGAAAGTATGGAGGTTCCTTAAAAAACTAAAAACAGAGTTTGCGTATGATCTAGCAATTCTATTCCTGGGCGTATATCCAAGAAGAACATAAACTAAAAAATATATGAGTGTTCATAGCAGCACTGTTTACAGTAGCCAAGATATGGAAACAAGATAAATATCCACTGACAGGAGAATGGACAAAGAACATATGGGGTATATATATACGTGTGTGTGTGTGTGTGTGTGTGTGTGTGTGTGTGTAAATGTGTGTATACCCACACACACATACACAATGGAATATTACTCTAACATTAAAAAAAATGAAATGATGCCTTTTGCCACAACATGGATGGACCCAGAGGTTATCATCCTAAATGAATTAAATCAGAGACAAATATGGTATCATCCCTATGTGGAATCTAATTTAAAATGATACAAACGAACTTGTTTACAAAGCAAAAACAGATTTACAGATATTGGAAGCAAATTTATGGTTATCAAAGGGAAAATATTGTGGTGAGTGAGAGCTTGGAATGAATGTGTGCATACTATCATATATAAGATAAATGATCAAAGAGGACCTCCTATATGGCACAGATATATTCTGTGATAACCTATACGAGAAAAGAATCTAAAAAAGAATGAATACATGTATAACTGGATCACTTTGCTATATACCTGAAACTAACACAACATTGTAAATCAGCTATATGTCAATAAAATTAAAATTAAATGTTTACTCATCTAATAAATTCATTCATGATGGGATTAGAAGTAGACTGTAAGCTAAATTCTGATCATGTGAAGGAGCTTCCATTTTCTAAATTAATTACAAGACTCTTACTGCTTAGGCTGAATCATTCACTTCAGCCTTCATGCTGTTAGCATGGGGAGTTGTTTTCTAGAAGATTCTGAAGTCCTTGCTGGTAATTATGTCAAGTGTGGGGAAATGCCCCAAATCTTAGAGTATGAGTATTCTTAATGGATCTATCGTTCCATGTAATGGAGGCAACATTGATGTGGTTGGAACTATACTATACTTTTGCAAATGTGCAAGTGTTCATTAAGAAAGTGATGTGATGGAAGGAGAGGAGAGAGGCATAGAGCTAGTTCTGTGAAGGAAGAATTCGGGAGCTCCTGCGGGGTGTTGCCTGGGAGCACTGGCATCTCCCTCCTGACCCTTCTTTATCGACCTACACACCATCCAGAATATTGTGACGCTAACTGAGAAGCCGATATAGAGCTCATAACAGTGAACATGCAGCTGTTCTCTGCCACACAAAAGATAAGCTGATACTCAGAATTTAGTTTGAGGATTTTGTTCCTTTGTCCATGAGTGATTTCAAAAATCAGCATGATCAAATTTAGGTATGTTTTCATTTACATGAGGAAATGATTTACAGCAGTGGACCTGTGTTATGAATATCTCGCTTGTTTGTAACATCCAAACCTCACCGTGCTCCCTAGAGATCACATCTGTTTTTCACTGTAATCACCTAATAAGCCGTCAGCTGCCAGCCAGTTTGTTCTGCTACATGTGGTGCCATTAAGGCCAGAGGCATATTTTCAGATTAAAAGGAGAATGAAATATTGAGGTAAAGCACTATGTTTACAAGTCAGTACTGTTGCATTAATTATGTAACTCTTTTGAGTATATAATATATGTGAACAGCTTTTCAGTTGATGACTTCTCTAACTGGGAAAAGAAAGATGGTTTTATTAAGATGTGTTTATATGGTCTTATGTACCTGTCTTCGGTAGGAAGCAATTGTTCGGCCAGTGGGTTTGTGATAATATCAGGGCTGATGGGATAATATCAGGGCACTGGGATTGTGGGTTTTGATTTCTGGTGTTTCAGCTTCCAGGGCAGGCGTTCCCTAGGTTTCTCCCGCGTGCAGCTCAGCGAAGATGCCTCTCTGCGGTATATTCACTCATCAGAAACCCTGACCCTGACGCTTAACCACACAGCCGAGCATTTGCTGGAGGCAGATATCAAACTCTTCAGAAAATACTTTTGGGATAGAGCCTTTCTCATCAAGGTGTGTGCCCTTTATTGTGTTATAAGATATAATAACTTAAGCTTTTTGAGAGTTCAAACAGCAAACTCATTATCTGGGGAACAGCATTTTTTTTTTTTTTTTGAGAGGTAGCACTTTTTTTCCCTAATGGGACTTGGTGGGACATGGCATTGGAAACTGTTACACCAGTAGAATAAAGATTATTATATAATATTTTGGCAGTAGTCATTTGTATAATATTGTTCCATTTACTTTTCATGAGCCAGCATCACTGATGTTGAATTTTAATATTCTAATGTTGGATATTTGCTATTAATTTACTGATTGTATTATAATTCTTATCTAAAGCAGTTGCCTTTAGGGTTATTTTACATGAATAATACCTTCTTCTGGGATTTCTTAAGAACTTACATATAGTTAATCCTTTGTTTCCATGTACAACTTCTTCTTGAATGGGGCCGGTTACTTGAGACTAGTACTTTTTCAAAGATATTTTTTCCCCCTCCCACCATCACCCAAACATCAGATTTGAGTGTTGTTATAGCTTAAAATGTATTATCTTCATTATTATTATTTTTTGGTCAAATCTAAAACACTAGAAAGCAGATTTATATATTTTAATAATTATTAAGCAGAATGTTCTTTTGAGTAAAAGGACTTCAGTCAGTTTAGTTGCTAGTGCTCACAGGTATAAGGGATTTACTGTGTGACAACCCCTGCAACCTCCCAATCCCCAGTCTTCTCAAACACATCCACATCCATTAATAAGAACCACTGGCAAAAAGCACCAATTTCATCACCAGTTTAGGCTTTACAAAGTTAACAGTCAGTTTAGAAAACTGATACTGTTATCAGTTTTGACTTTTGTAAAATGTTTGCTTTATATAACTAAATGAAAGATTTTAACCATAAATATTGTATAACAAAACTTATAACTTACTCCATATAGGTTTTATTAAACAAAATGAAACACACTCTTCAGAGTATAAACTACTTCTGTTTGTTGAGTTTAGGGAGTTTCTTTTTTTTTTTTAATTCATGCTCAGGTGCATCTGACTCTCTGAGACCCCGTGGACTGTAGCTTGCCAGGCTTTTCTGTCCATGGAATTCTCCAGGCAGGAATACTGGAGTGGGTTGCTATTTCCTCCTCCAGGCGATCTTCCCAATGCAGGGGTCAAACCTGCGTCTCCTGTGGCTCTTGCGGGCCCTACATTGGCAGGCGGATTCTTTGCCACTGAGCTACCTGGAAAGCCCAAAAGATTTAACCATAGATATTCTATAGCAAAGATTATTGCTTTATCCGGATAGGGTTTTTTTTTTTTTTTTTTAACAATTAAAAATGAAACATGCTCTTCAGTGTATGATCTATCTTTGTTTGCTGATTTAGGGAGTTTCAGTTCAGTTCAGTGATTCATTCGTGTCCGACTCTTTGCGACCCCATGAACTGCAGCACTCCAGGCCTCCCTGTCCATTACCAGCTCCTGGAGTTTACTCAGACTCATGTCCATTGAGTTGGTGATGCCATCTAACCATCTCACGCTCTGTCGTCCCCTTCTCCTCCCTCCTTCAATCTTTCCCAGCATCAGGGTCTTTTCCAATGAATCAGCTCTTCGCATCAGGTGGCCAAAGGATTGGAGTTTCAGCTTCTTTATCAGTCCTTCCAGTGAATACCCAGGACTGATTTCCTTTAGGATGGACTGGTTGGATCTCCTTGCAGTCCAAGGGAGTCTCAAGAGTCTTTTCCAACACCACAGTTCAAAAGCATCAATTCTTCGGCCCTCAGCTTTCTTGATAGTCCAACTCTCATATCCATACATGACCACTGGAAAAACCATAGCCTTGATTAGACGGACCTTTGTTGACAAAGTAATGTCTCTGCTCTTTAATATGCTGTCTAGGTTGGTCATAACTTTCCTTCCAGGGAGTTTAGTGTGTAATTTTCTGGCCTACTGTATTTCCTCATTGTGCTTAAGGGTACTTTTAAAGATGCAGAAGCCCTCAGCCATTCCCATGGCTTCTCACCCAGGCCCCAGGGGTGGATGTTCTACCCAGACAGAGGCTGGGCCTGGCCGGCAGCCTTGCTCAGGGTGGGCGCCTCTCCCTGCAGCTTCATAGGGGCTGCTGCTGCAGCTGCTGCTAAGTCGCTCAGTCATGTTCGACTCCGTGCGACCCCATAGACGGCAGCCCGTCAGGCTCCCCCGTCACATGGGCAGAGCTGAGCAGTGTGCGTGTCCTCAGAGGGGACACTCAGACCACAGCAGGACCACCGAACTCCTGCCAAGGCGAGAGCGTGCTCTGTGGAAAGCCAGAATTCGGAACATTTCTTTTGTTATAAAAACCTCCAACTTCTTAACTCAGATTTGTAATTTCTCGTAACCTATTTGAGATCATTTTTACTGATGATTTTGGGAGATTTAGGATGAGTAAATCTAGATGCTTTAATAATTGATTATGGTGGAGTATGCTATAACAAAGACCAACTGAAGGTTACTTTCTAGTGTTATCACTGATTTTCGTTTTATGGAAAACACTTGGTAAAAGAAGAATCCATTGCAGTGGGATGGCCTTGTGTTCCAAGTATCAGCATCCCTTTTTTTTTTTAATCCTTCCTGCTCTGACCTGTTGGTTGGGTGGTGCATAGGGAGACTGGGAAGGGAATGAGGCTAAGGTTCTTCTAGAAATTGTGATGTCATAACTTAAAGTAAGAAATATATTTGGTCTTAGTCCATGGTTCTTGGCTCATAGCTCTCCAGACCTTTAGGATTTCCTAAATGTTGAGCAGATAAACGTGTGTGTTTTTTGTTGTTGTTGTTATGCTAATCTGGCGACTGTAGCAAAGCACTTAAAGGATAGGGGCTAGTTACAGGACACCTACCCACTTTTGTCCTACCTCCTTGACCTTCAGGGTGGGGAAAGGACCTAAAGGTATAGTTTCATCACCCAAGGACAAGGACTTCGTCTAGCATGCCTTCTTAATAAAGCAAGGCTTCATTAAAACCCCAGAGGACTGGATTCGGAGATCTCTCCAGTTGGGGAACTGGTAGGAAGTGTTGGGTGACTGGCCTGTCTGGAGCGGCACGGAAACTCTGTGCCCTTTCCTCAGACCCTGCCCTGTACGTCTCTTCCATCTGGTTATTCCTGAGTTATATTCTCTTATATATACAGCTATATTATTGGAGTTACCATGTATTTATCAATAACCTCAGACATGCAGATGACACCACCCTTATGGCAGAAAGTGAAGAAGAACTAAAGAGTCTCTTGATGAAAGTGAAAGAGGAGAGTGAAAAAGTTGGCTTAAATCAACATTCAGAAAACGAAGATCATGGCATCTGGTTCCATCACTTCATGGCAAATAGATGGGGAAACATCTATTTATTTTTCTGGGCTCCAGAATCACTGCAGATTGTGATTGCAGCCATGAAATTAAAAGACACTTGCTTCCTGGAAGGAAATTTATGACCAACCTAGACAGCATATTAAAAAGCAGAGACATTACTTTGCCAACAAAGGTCTGTCTAGTCAAGGCTATGGTTTTTCCAGTGGTCCTGTATGGCTGTGAGAGTTGGACTATAAAGAAAGCTGAGTACCGAAGAATTTGATGCTTTTGAACTGTGGTGTTGGAGAAGTCTCTTGAGAGTCCCTTGGACTGCAAGGAGATCCAACCAGTCCATCCTAAAGGAGATCAGTCCTGAATATTTATTGGAAGGACTGATGCTGAAGCTGAAACTCCAATTCTTTGGCCACCTGATGCGAAGAGCTGACTAATTTGAAAAGATCTTGATGCTGGGAAAGATTGAGGGCAGGAGGAGAAGGGGACGACAGAGGAAGAGATGATTGGATGGCATCACTGACTCAATGGACATGGGTTTGGGTGGACTCTGGGAGTTGGTGATGGATAGGGATGCCTGGCGTGCTGCAGTTCATGGGGTTGCAAAGAGTCGGACACAACTGAGCGATTGAACTGAACTGAACTGATAATAAACCTGGAAGCTAGTAAATAAAATGTTTCTATGTTCTGTGAGCTGCTCTAGTGAATTAACTGAACACAAGGAGGGGGTTATAGGCAGTTGGACGAGTCCAGGTAAATGTAAGCAGGTAGTGATCATCATAGAGGCTGTCTACACTGAAGTTTTACAACTTGGGTTAACATGTAAAATTATATACAGTGTAATGAAATATTTATTTATTAAATCTTAGACATCTAAAAGTCTATTTTTATGTAATAGCTATAGACAGTGACGTGCTTTGAGAGACTCATTTGTTCCGAGGCAGCTTCCGGGTCTGGGTTCAGGCATTGCTCAGTTATCTGCAGCCTTCTAGCATGACTACAGTAAAACCTGCTGCAGAAACTGGAGTTTGCTCTGCAGGGTACAAGACCTGTACAGGTGATGGTGATCCCATTCAGAAGCAATCCTTGTTCTGAGTTATAATAGATTTATGTTATTATGTGATATTGTAGCTGACACTGGTAGACTGATCATTTGTAATAAATATTAAATCCTGAAAATGACAGGTTTGTGTTAAATATCCCAAGTGTAAAGGTAGTTATTAGGAAATTAAGTAGTAGGCAAAATATTAGCTATATCTTTAATCATGTTCTTTCCACATAACAAAGCTTTTTATGTTAATCGAATACTGATAATTTAGTTTTAGAACTTGGCTAAAACTAATGTATAAGATGGCTGGGAAATATAAATGTTCTGAAATTGTATCCAGAATTACAGGAATAAAAATTAAGTTTTAATTTAAAAAAGTATTTCCTTACTTTGTAATAAGAAGCCAGCATAGCCTGATGTCATTTTTGCATAGACTTGCTAGTTGCCTTTGAGACTAGGGTTTGGGGGTTAAGGCTGACCCCCAGGTAAACACATGGAGTTAGGGGCCGTCTTCGGCCTTGAACCTGTGCGGTCAGTCCTCTTTTAACCCCAGGTACTCATCCTGTGAGGCTCCCCTGGTGGCCCAGATGGTAAGGAATCTGCCTGCAATGTGGGAGACCTGGGTTCAGCTAGGAGGAGCCCCTGAAGGAGGGAATGGCTATCTACTCCAGTACTTCTGCCTGGATAATCCTATGGACAGAGGAGTCTGGCAGGCTACATTCCATGGGGTTGCAAACAGCAGGGCATGATTTTGCAAGTAACGCTTCCCTCATCCTGCCATTTCCTTGGTACCTCCCCAGACATACCTGCTCTGGTCCATCCATTCATTCCATCATGGGCCCTAAAAGAGTGAGTACGGTGTCCTGGGAGTCAGGCTAGGGACAGGTAATAGCCAAGGAGGCTGGGTGCCGGGGGACTGCTTGTTCCCTGCCTCTTTGTGATTTATGTGATTTATTATGTCTATTTTCCTGTTCTTTTTGCTCTGGCCGTGGGATGCTCTGACATAGTCATGAATAAGCACTTGATGCTCTGAGCTGAAAAGCATGCCCAGGGCGGAGGGTGGGGAGGTGGTTTAGGGGTCTCTGTTGGTTGGAAGGTTGCCTGCCCCAGTTCGCCCATGAATTTGTTTTGGAACATGTGCTGTTGCAGGCTTGGATAGTTTTTGACACATCAACACATAATTCTGTCTCTTCACATTTTCATTGACTGTGTGGAATCCGTTTGAAAAGGAAATACAGAGGGCTGTCAGGGAAACCTCATTCTATCTACGGCTCATGACCCAGTCTTGGCCAGGAACAGCCTGATCCTGCCTGTGCCAACATGCAACCCTTGGCTTATGCTCATCCTAGATGCTCCATGTATCAGTGGCCCTCTCTGTATTAGTGTTTCCCCCTGCTCTCCAGGCCCCTGATCCCTGTGTCTTAGGATGTGGATGAGAGTCTAGGCAGGCAGATGCATAAAACAGCAGCCTTTCTCACTGATTTCAAGCTTTACTCTTCTCTGTCCTCCTTTTAGTTCGTGTCTCATGCTCCTGAGAGCCTTCTGGTGTTGTGATCGGGGGAAGTACTGAGAACCACTAGCGGAGACAGTTTTGGCCCTTGTCTCGGGTTCCTTCCACCATCTCTTGAGTCATGCAGGCTGCTGTTTCATGTTCCCCGACACTCCATATGCCCCCGCCTCCCCTGGCTTTGCCTCTGGCTGTTTCACCTCTCAGATCCTCGACTGTGATCTGCATCTCTTGCTGCAGATCTGAAGCCTCAAAGGGCCTTCAGTGATTTTTTTTTTTCCTGCCTTTCTTAGGTTCTTGAAGAGCAAGAAGCCATGTCAGAAGAGAAACCAGATATGCCCTCCAGCACTGCAGAAACTGAAGAAGGTATGCATGTTCCTTCCCCACCTGGGGAACTCAAAGTGCTTAGCATTCTCTAGTCAACTGGGAGTTGAAGTGTGTGCAGAAGGAGAGCAGGAGCCGATGGACTCAGAGGCAAGAGTAGGGTGCTCTGGGGCAGCGGGGCCCGGAGTTCTTCCAGCAGCACTGATCACAGGTACTGTGTGTTTCCACTTTTTATTCAGTTAGCATTTACTGGTTTCCTCCCACAGTGCTTGAGGACCTCTCCTGACATGCAGAGGGCGTTCCTCTCATTACCAGGGTCAGTCTGTTCCATTCAGTCCTCCAGTCATTCTCCTGTTCTCCAGCTCGTTCCACCTCTGTGGAGCTTCTGCTCTGTGCTGGGCAAGTAGGTCCTAGAGGATGGAGATTGTGAGGGTGTCCTGATTGTCGTGGGGTCTAGGGAGCTCCGCTGCTGTGCAGAGGTGAGTGGTGAGGGGTGCTGAGTGTCTTCAGGGTCCGGGCGGCCCCACCCAACCCAGGGCTGTCCTGCACAGTGGTTCACATCGCTGATGATGCTTCAGAGGCTGAATGTCCAAATCTGCTTGAGGTGGGTGTCCACAGCAAGAAGTGTGTATTTGAAAATGCATCCTCACCCTGGTCCACATCATAACGGGGAGTCGTGTTGATGGCGAACTTGCATGTAACATCCAGCTTGTTTGTAGAGTATGATACTTTCTTGTTTTCTCCAACTTGGCGTCTTATTAGGGCATGTGATCGCTACTTCAATTTAGGTTCTTTCCCCTTTAACACATACAAGTAGATCTAATCTGCTGGCAAGTCCTAGTGACAAGTCCAGTTTAAAAAAAAATCTCTTTTTTAAGTTATGAAAGTATGATAATCCATTTACAGGAGACTTGGAACATATAGAATAAGGTTATATATGGTTCTATTATATATTACAATTGTTCTTTATATTAGGGCATGTGATCTCTACTTCAATTTAGGTTCTTTCCCCTTTAAACACATACAAGTAGATCTAATCTGCTGGCAAGTCCTAGTGACAAGTCCAGTTTAAAAAAAAATCTCTTTTTTAAGTTATGAAAGTATGATAATCCATTTACAGGAGACTTGGAACATATAGAATAAGGTTATATATGGTTCTATTATATATTACAATTGTTCTTTAAGTAGATAAATTAAGATTTTTAGTTGGAGTTTTAATATCAAACTCTCAAAAATTAATACAATGACTATACAGAGAAGTAGAAGGATATAGTAGACCTGAAAAACACTATGAACCATTTCAGCATAATTAGTAGGATACAAATTCTATTCAAATTCCCGGAGACTGTAAACTCAGAGGCACTGGAACATATCCACGGATGTAAAACAAGGTGCAAAAGTTTCATGGTCTAGAGGTATTGAGATAATACAGAGTCTCTTCTCACTGTGCAATTATGTTAGAAATCAACATCAAAAGATATCTGAAAATAATCCACATATTTTCAAGTGCAGTGTGACATTTACGAAGAGATCTTTGACTTAGCCATTGAAAGACTCAGTAAAGTTAGAATGAGAAAAACACAAAAAGTGATTGCAGAGAAAGCATTTAAATGAGAAATGAGTGTCAAAAGAGAAATTAATATTGAAGATACTTTCAAGAAAATCCCCTGTATTTGGAAATTAAATGTCCACTTTTAAATGATGGGTGTATCTAAGAAACCATAACAGGAAACATTGGAAATTATTTGTAATAGAATAAAAATGAAAAGAGAACTTATCAGAATTTGTTGCATGCAGCTGAAGCTGCTCAATGCAGTTAAATACAGTATAGAGTCTTGAATAATGCATGAAAACAAATAATAGACATTAGCATAAAATTTTCTGAGATTTGAATAGTATTTGTACTTTACTTAATAATACTATATCACTTGTTAACTTCCTGGGTGTTTAATGGAACTATATCAAAGTTTTGAGTGAATATAAATTAGAAATCTAGCATTCTATTTATACCAAGTCAAACAAGTGGAATCAAAATGTCATAATTTTTCTAGCTAGGCAAAAATTCCTAAATTTTCTAAAATATACATTTGTATTATACATACTGTATATACATATGTATCCAAAAGCTTTTCTACTACTTTTGAAAAAGGCTTGAGAAAGAACAACAAAAACAAAAAAAGAGACAGAAATTGGGAAACATAAAGAAATGGAAGCACTGAATATAAAATAGAACAAGTGAAGCAAACTAGATAAAAGTAAACGATCGTCATATAGTCCAGTTGTTTTTAAACATGGCTGCTCATTAGAAAGACATCTGCAGCTTTGGAGAAAAGTAACAATACTTAGGCATTTGTATTTTTCAAGAAATTCCAAGGTAATTCTATTATGCGTCTGATTTTAAAAAGTGATTACAGGTTTCTGTCTTAAATGGTAGTTTTAGTGGTATAGAATTCTGTTGTTTTCTGTTGACCAGTCATGATACAGTGATATGTAATAGTTACATAGTCACAATAGTAGAAGATGTTTTTGCTATTTTATATTTTTACTATTTAAAAATATTATACTTTCACTATTAAAATAGTAAAATACGGGGTTGACAATTTGGAACTGACACGGAAAAACAAGCTGTCCCAGCACATTATAAGTGCTTCAGGAGTCATAGGCAAATAACACCGAGAGAACTTTGTGGAGTGTGATGGTGGAGCGGCCAGGGAAAGCTGCTTGGTGGAGGTGACCCCAGTGCTGTGATCAGAGGCTGTGAATAGAGGGAAGGGAATTCTAGACAATAGGAATATGTGCAGTACAGAGTCCTGAACCAGATAATGCACTGGGGAAAATGTAGGTCACTTTTTGGCCCTGGAGTATAGGTGTGTGTGTGTGTGTGTGTGTGTGTGTGTGTGTGTGTGTGTATGTGTGAGAGAGAGAGATGCTAGGAACATAGGCCTGAAGGGTGGCAGATCAGCAGGGCTTGTGCACAGGCAAGGAAGCGGAACTCCACCCTGACAGCTCTGGAAACTGTTTTAAGCAAATTAGTTCAGGTGCTATTTAGGAAGCTCACTCTTCGAGACTATGGAGAATGGGTTTGAGAGGCAGAGAGCTGCCACACGGAATGCAGAAGAGGGTCTGCGCCAGAGCAGTGTGAGGAGATCGGAGATGGAGGCATGGAGGGGGACTGTCCTGAAGGTGTAGGGTGTCAGGTGGGTGTCAGTGGTGAGGGAGAAGGGTGATTCTTCCATTCCTGGTGTGTCGCCGAGTAGGATAGGCCTTATAAGAAGCAGGATCATGACAAAATAAGTACTCAGTTTTAGGTTGAATTTGGTGGATCCCAGGGTCAGCCGTATTAATATACCTGGCTGCCAGTTGGACTGAAATCACTCAATCAGTAAGCAAAAGAATTTGGATGGAAACACAAGTCCTCTAATGCCAAATACTGTGTGTATTTTATAGACCTTCCTTATAGACAATGAGTGTGTGTGTGTGTGTGTGTGTGTGTGTGTGTGTGTGTGTGTATGTGTGAGAGAGAGAGATGCTAGGAACATAGGCCTGAAGGGTGGCAGATCAGCAGGGCTTGTGCACAGGCAAGGAAGCGGAACTCCACCCTGACAGCTCTGGAAACTGTTTTAAGCAAATTAGTTCAGGTGCTATTTAGGAAGCTCACTCTTCGAGACTATGGAGAATGGGTTTGAGAGGCAGAGAGCTGCCACACGGAATGCAGAAGAGGGTCTGCGCCAGAGCAATGTGAGGAGATCGGAGATGGAGGCATGGAGGGGGACTGTCCTGAAGGTGTAGGGTGTCAGGTGGGTGTCAGTGGTGAGGGAGAAGGGTGATTCTTCCATTCCTGGTGTGTCGCCGAGTAGGATAGGCCTTATAAGAAGCAGGATCATGACAAAATAAGTACTCAGTTTTAGGTTGAATTTGGTGGATCCCAGGGTCAGCCGTATTAATATACCTGGCTGCCAGTTGGACTGAAATCACTCAATCAGTAAGCAAAAGAATTTGGATGGAAACACAAGTCCTCTAATGCCAAATACTGTGTGTATTTTATAGACCTTCCTTATAGACAATGCTTGGAGAAGGCAATGGCAACCCACTCCAGTACTCTTGCCTGGAAAACCCCATGGGCAGAGGAGCCTGGTGGGCTGCAGTCCATGGGGGTCACGAAGAGTCAGACACAACTGAGCGACTTCACTTTCACTTTTCACTTTCCTGCATTGGAGAAGGAAATGGCGACCCACTCCAGTGTTCTTGCCTGGAGAATCCCAGGGACAGAGGAGCCTGGTGGACTGCCGTCTATGGGGTCGCACAGAGTTGAACACGACTGAAGCGACTTAGCAGCATAGACAATGCTTGGATGTCTATACCCTTGGAAGGCATGTTAGAAACTGTGTGCACATCCGGCAGAGGGCAGTATTTAGCTAAAAAACCGTCCAATTTGTTTTTGTTCATTTAAAAGCCTGCAGGCAACTCAACTGGAAGAACAAAACCTTTTGAGTGTGAGAACTTGATTTTTTTCCCCCATTTAAGTCCTCAAAGTAAACTTTCCCTTTGAGATATCATAGAAGATTCTTAATAGATCATGTTTTTCTACTTCTCCTGGGGTATAGGGGGCTGTTTTAAGTGTGTATCTATAGCTACCATTGATTAAAAGACAATAATAGCTTTAACGTAGAAATATACTTGTTCTCTATTACTGTGATAAATGTTTTTATTATTGTCTTTGAATCAATTATGTTTCCATAATTTCATGATTGTAATTGTTCTCTCAGAATGATGAGATGTTATTCCAAATGAAATAAATGGCCAAAGAGTCACCTCATTTTCACTATGCTTGGACAAATAAGCTAATTATTAGTGTGTATTGATCCACCAACTGACTCCGTTTTGTCTCTTGGCATCTTTGTCCTCATTTGATCTCCTATTGTGATAGTCCCTAAGGAGCATTGTACAGAACACCAACCTTGGAAAATGCTCTAAAGAATAAGAATTCTTTGTGCAAGTAAATAGAGATGCTACACATGAAACCCCTCTGTTGGAAATTGTGTGTCAGTTGCTCAGCTGTGTCTAGCTCTTTGCGACTTTGCAAATCAAGAATACATTTAATGTTTTGTAGGTTCTAGTAAGTCTTGCAGTCAAGAAACCTGTGTTTCTTCTTTAACCCAGCAGTTCTCTGACTTGATCGTGGGAGATTTCCCTTTTTCTTCATTCTCAATGTTATGGAAATGATCTGTGGAAAGTGCTTTGGGAATGTTACTCTTCATCTCTCTTGATTCTGCCTTTCTCAAGCTTATTATGTCCTCTCTTTTTACCATCACGTGGATTCTCCCCATCTCTTAGTATATAATTCACACACTGAGAAGGGGCTTGGGAGGCATTTTTAAAACTACTCATGGTCATCTTGAATGCTGAGCTCACACACCCACTGTACTTTTTAATGTTGTTTGGGAGGCTGTTACCTACTTAGATTGTATGGGGCTATAAAATACAACCATCGCAATACCACTGACCTCTATATGAATCCATTTTCTTCCATTATTTTGCCGTTTTAAAAAGCCCTGTGTAATTAATTGTCTGTCTCAAATTTTATGTGACTGGTCTTTTACATTGTTGTCTTCTTACCACAAGTTATCTTGCACATTCTCTTTAATAAGGAAATAGGGAGTTGGGCTTGGAAACTGAATGCCAGACACCAAGGGAGAGGGAGAAATTGTCTCCTTCAGGGCCGAGGTGGCAGTTTCAGCCAGCTCAGAGGGGCTTCCCACTCGCTGTCTCGTGCGGAAGGTGGAGGGGCTGGGGGTCCACGTGCAAGAGCCGATCTAGGCAGGCAGACATTCACCCTGCAGCCCACTGACTTACTGTTCAGTAAGCCTCTGCTGAGTGCTCCACTCTGCCAGGCACTGTGCTCATTACTGATGATGATGCAGTTACCCCAAAGGACCAAGAGGAAAAAAACCTTTGGAGTGTGTTTGCTCTGACTTTCTCTCGCGTCTCTGTGGAGGGACAGGCACTGCTCGAGGTGCTGGGTGTGCTGCTGGGAGCCGGGCCAAGTTTGCGCACTCGCAGAGCACGGGACACTTGTGGGAGTCAGGAATCACATTGTGGCCCCCAGGAGGTGGTGGCAGAGGGAGGCCGTGTAACTTGTGAGAGGTGACGCAGCTTGCTCGGGCAGTCAGAGCTCCGGTGGGCTCGTTCTTACCCACTGTGCTGTAGATGCCCGCCACCCTTTCTGTCACAGAACATTTACGTGCTTAGACTTCGGACTGCCGCTCTAGAGTCCTCTCCAGCTTTTATATGACGGAAAAGTGCAAAACTGGAATCCTTGCCTAGAAATGAGCTGTTTTCCACATGACTGACCTGTCTGCTGAGATGAGAGATTGTGACCCACATGCAGAGGCATGTCTTGATGACACACCAGCAGTGAGCAGCCTCTGCTCAAAACCTCAGCTCTGTCATGAACTGACTGCTCAACAGGATGCAAGTGACTCTGCTGTGTTTCCTTTTGTGGAAAATGGAGTGGGAGTGTCATTTCATACTTCCTTCAAAATAAAGTTTAAATGAGAAAATACAGGTGGGGCACCTTGGGATGCTTAGCCAACGCTATCTCCAGATGAGCGTGGGTTATGGTGTGCGGCTGGAGTGGACTTGGTGGTGATCATATGCGTTGCGATATCACGGCGTAGACTTCATGTCCCAGTGACCAGGTGAGCAGATCTTTCGCTCACCTGGTGAGCGTTCTTTAGACGGGGGTGCAGCTCTTCTCTGTGCTCTGAGTGATGTGGGAAGAGGGTGTTGTGTGGTGGGTTCTCCCTTTTTCTAAAAAGGTTTTATTAAAGTATAGTCGATTTACAGTGTTGTGTTTGTTTCAGGTGGGCAGTCAAGTGAATCAGTTACACATGTACATACATCCACTCTATCATAGAGTCTTTCTCCATACAGGCCGTTACAGAGTATTAAGTAGAGTTATTGTGCTATACAGCATGTTCTTACTAGTTATCTGTTTTATATATAGTAGTATGTATATGTCAATCCCAGTCTTCCAGTTTATCCCTCCCCTTCTTTCCCCTGGTAGCCATAAGTCTGTTTTCTACATCTGTAACTATATTTCTGTTTTATAGGTAGATTCATTTGTAGATAGATTCATCCTTTTTTTCTCTTATTTTTCACATGGGAGCCAAATCATTTGATCGATTCTCCTTATTTGAACCTCTCTTTGAAATATTACTGGGAAATCCAGTAAGAGGTGTTTTATCCATGCAGACTTTCTTTTCCAAGAATTTCCATTTTAAATACTGTGGCTTCATGTATCTTTTTAGGACTATTGAATATGGTTCCAGTGTCTTGTCAAAATGCAGATCCTTTAACCAGGATGGCTGGGGCCTGAGGCATTGGGGATTTAGGATAGCCCTTATGAAGGCTGTTCTGCAGGGGTGATTAGTCGGCTAGGAACACAGCTCTTATTTTAACCCCATTGTGAAGTGTCCATCCAAGGGCTTGATCAGCGTTGTTTAATCATACCTAGAGAACTACTTCGAAACCCCAGGAAGTCAACTGTGTTTCTTTTCATTTGACAGAGAGCTCAGCCTTCTCTCTGTTTCTGTATCTGACTTTGCCAGTCCACTTTCTCCCCCCTGCCCCCAGAAAAGAATCAGTTTCATCATAAGAAGTCCAAGGATTAAAATAAGATACCAAGCTGATATAATGTCCATTTTGTGTATTATTAAAATAGTATTAGTATTTTCTCAGACACATAAAAATTCTCCCTCTTACCTCTCCCAGTTTATCATAGAATTAAAGAATCCTAGTTTGAGCTGGAAGAATCTTGGATTTCTCAGAACTCATCTGAGTACAGCCAGTTTTGCTCCCTTCTGCTCTAGCTAGGTCAGATTAGCAGGAGTGGGGAAAGGACAAGCATTTATTAAGCATATAAACTGAGGAGTCTGATATGGTTGAAATAAGCTCAAGTTGAAGGTATAATTAAGTTTTTATTTTGTTTTTTCTTTTTCTGAATTGAACTATAATCCAAGTGTGAAATCTTAGGGACATAACAGTATTCCTAAGAGAAAATTGAATCCTGTCTATGTTGTTGAAAGATGACTTTGCCTCATTTTATTCAAGCAGTTGAGTAAATCAGGAAAATTATGTCCTAACTTCAATTTGAAATACAATGACTTAGAGCTTCTGCTTAGTTGATAGTTGCAACCAAATTTGGGGGCCGAGGATACCTTTTTTTTTTTAACCTCATGACTTAATTTTTGACTGATTGAGATTTTATGGGGCTGGGGGTGGGAGAGAGTACACACTGGAGATGTAAATATATATATATATAATAAAAAATATTAAACATAGAGCTGTCATATGACCCAGTGATGACACTCCTAGATATGTACTCAAAAGTGAAGTCGCTCAGTCATGTCCGACTCTTTGCAACCCCATGGACTGTAGCCTACTAGGCTCCTCTGTCCATGGGATTTTTCAGGCAAGAGTACTCGAGTGGATTGCCATTTCCTTCTCCAGGGGATTTTCCCGACCCAAGGGTCGAACCCGGGTCTCCTACTGCAGACAGACGCTTTGAGCCACAGAGAAATGAAAACATAGATCTCCGTAAACTTGTATACAAATGTTCAAAGCGGCATTATTCATAACTCCCCCAAAAGTGGAAACAATCCAAAAAGTCCCTCAGCTGAGAAATGGACACACAAAAACATGATCTACCTATACAAGAGAGACAGATAGTATTTGGTAGGAAGAAAGAGATGAGGTACTGACACATTATGACATGAAAGGACCTTGACAACATGCTTTGTGAAGGAAGCCAGTTACAAAAGACCACACACTATATAATTCCATTTATGTGAAATATCCAAAATGGCATCCACTAAGACAGAAAGTACTAGTTGGTTACTGAGGGCTGGGGTTGAAGTGGTGGTGGTTGGGGAGAAATGAGTAGCGGGAATGAATGGATATGTGGTTTCTTGTTGGGGTGATGAAAATGTTCTAAAACTGGTTATGGTGAGGATTGCACAACTCTGAGTATATTAAAAATCATTGAATTGTATACTTTAAATGGAGGAGTAGTATGGTATTGAATTATACCTTAAAGCTCTTACGTATATACACACACACGCATATATATATATATATATATATATACCCACACACATATGTACACATATATACACACACAAATACAAATATACAATTACAAATATATATGTGTAAGCGTGAAGAGACTATCTAAGCCATTAATGGTGGTTTTATAGATTGTTTTTCTTAGTCCCTTTCAAATTTTCTTAATTTTATGGCTCAAAAAAGTGTTACAAATCATTTAAATTAAAAAACCTGGTATGTATTTTTTTAAAAAAGGTGTTTTAATTTCTTTCTGAAAGAATGCAGAGTAGAAATAGAAAAATTATCACAAAAGATGATGTTTCAGAGTTGTCTGAGGTCTTCTCTCGTCCTGACATCCTCTCCCTGACTGCTTATCCTGGGGCACAGTGGGAACCTGGTTGAGAGTTGAGCTTGGTGCATTGGCAGGAGTGTTGAAACTCATGGACTAACAGGGCTCATGCTGATATTTCTGTGGATAAGTCTCTCATTGTTTCTTCTAGTCTATATTTATACTGGGAAGGCCAAATGATAGTTCTTGTTCAGTTCAGTTCAGTTGTTCAGTCGTGTCTGACTCTTTGCGACCCCAGGAATCGCAGCACGCCAGGCCTCCCTGTCCATCACCAACTCCCAGAGTTCACTCACAATCACGTCCATTGAGTCAGTGATGCCATCCAGCCATCTCATCCTCGGTCGTCCCCTTCTCCTCCTGCCCCCAATCCTCCCAGCGTCAGGGTCTTTTCCAATGAGTCATCTCTTCCCATGAGGTGGCCAAAGTACTGGAGTTTCAGCGTTAGTATCATTCCTTCCAAAGAAATCCCAAGACTGATCTCCTTTAGAATGGACTGGTTGGATCTCCTTGCAGTCCAAGGGACTCTCAAGAGTCTTCTCCAACAGCACAGTTCAAAAGCATCAATTTTTTGATGCTCAGCCTTCTTCACAGTCCAACTCTCACATCCATACATGACCACTGGGAAAACCATAGCCTTGACTAGACAGACCTTTGTTGGCAAAGTAATGTCTCTGCTTTTGAATATGCTATCTAGGTTGGTCATAACTTTTCTTCCAAGGAGTAAGTGTCTTTTAATTTCA
>SJYC01055517.1:0-66235 GCA_006408675.1 Madoqua kirkii | reverse complement strand
TGTGTGTGTGTGTGTGTGTGTGTGTGTGTGTATTTGCTCTTGGTCTGAAATCAAGACTCCCAACCCCAGGAATAAGATGAGCTGACTCTATAGGAGTCCTAGAAAGCCTCACCCTGAGCAAAACTCCACACTGTTCATTGCCATCCTTGGAATTCTGTCACTGGGCACTTAAACCATTTGTACAACATTCTGTTCTGTTTTAAAATTTAATTGCTGCTGCTTTTGGGGTAAAGAGCCATGATTCAAATGTGACTTACTATTAAATAGTTCGGGGGTGGGGGGAGAATCTGTGAAGAACAAAAGCATGTGCATGTGAAAGCAGGCTCAGATGCCAATGGAAAATGGAGTAAAATGTTAACCATAGGTAAGTCTGGGGAAAGGGCAAGCATTAGTGTTCTTTTTGTTATTTTTATTCATTCAGCTTTTCTGTAAGTTTGAAATTATTTCCAAATAATTTGTTTAAAATTTTTAAATGACTTCTGGGACAGGAGCTGCACCAAGCCCTTAATTCTTTAGAATGAATGTTACTAGTTCTGGTGCATGGAGAGCTTCTTGAGGGCAGGGAGCAGTTCTGTCAGACTCCTTAATCTTTGTGCTACTTCTCACTCACATTTGGGGGATAATGTGTTTTATATAGTTTTGTATTTAAATGTATGGCCTAGCTGGTGGGCAGGATGCCAATGTTGTGGGAGGCCTAGGTAGTCTAACAGCCTGAAGAGTTGTGAGATTAATGATTAGGAGGCCGATGGAGAACCCTCAGAGTCCAGTGGAGTTGTAGGGAATGCATTAATCACATTCTCCTTTGAAATCCAAAGTTGGAGCACAGCCAGTTTGAACTCCAGCAGAAAGTCATAACATAGTTATGTATAAATTAAACTCGATTCAAGTGAAAGCAGGTACCTGAGATATGAAAATGATTAACTATCTGCTGCTAGTAAACAAAGGACAAGTGAAACTAAGGTGGGTAGCAGAAAGCTGGGGACTGCCAGTGTCCCATTCCTTCTTCATTAAATGGTGATGACCAGGTTGCAGAGCATGGCTTTGGGCACACTGTTTCTAATGTCAGCCGAGTGGAATCCCAGAACCAAAAGGGCCTTAGGGATCACCAGGCCCAGCCACCTCATTTTACAGATGAGAATGTTGGGATCCAAAGAGTGAAGTGTTAGGGAACTGAGTGCTCGACAAGCACATCCAGTGTGCCAGGCACTTCCTAGAGGGTGGATGAAGTAGTGAACCAGAGAGATCCTGTCTCTGCTTAATCTTAGCGTTGGGAGTGGATCATCTTTCCTGGCAGTAGAAGAAACACGGAGAAACCTGATTTTTTCAGCTCCATGGCTAGATTGTGATGATCTAGGGTCTCTTATCCCTTAGAAAATGATCGAATTATTTCTCCAGGCTTTAAGATGCCTTGAGTTTCTTCCTTATTCTTCCCTTCCTTCTAATCATCACCAACATCATTCTCCGGATGTAGGTTCTGGTCTCCTGGGAAATCATGAAGAAGGTATTGAGAGCTTAGAATTTCTAGCTTATAAGCAAACCTTTCATATTTGGTTAGAAATATTTTTTATTCCCTCTTTGTTTTCTGTGCTGATCCTCCTTGTTAGTATTCTCTGTCTTTTAATATCCCCTGCCGTCCTTATCACTGTTCTTTGATAGACGTATGCACATATTACTGGCTTGTTCAGAGAGAGGTGAAAGTTTAGAGGGTGTAGTCATAAGAAGAAAGTTGGACTAGCAGAAATCCATCAATACTTATATATTAAGTTAAAACTGCAACTAGTACTTGTCTTCATGTCCTCATAAGGAAAGAGAAGAGGATTTAACTTAGAAGTAGGGCCTTGAAGGGACTGATGTCTAGAGGGTAATGTGATGTAAGCAGGGGATGAAAGCACTTGAAACCAAACTGCCCCACAGCTATTCCTGGGGTTCTCAAAGTTGCCTTTGGCATATCGTGGGCAGCCCAGGACAGGCTGTCCTGGGAACCTAGTGGTTAATAATTGGAGTGGGTCAGAATCCATGATTGTTTGATTCAAGGACTCCAGGAATGCCTGGATTTTTATTTTGTTGATTTCAGTAGGAGAGTCAACCAAGAAACAATATTTATTCATGAGAAATTTGAAACTGTAAGGATTGGCTTTTGCCTGTTCCCGTTGATTCTTCAGTCTTTCCAGTGCATCTTCGGTGGAAGTCATCAGGCCCCAGTAAGTGCTGAGCTGCTCTTCTCTTTCGGCCTTTCATTCGCTTATGCCCTGTGTCTCACTCTCTCCTTTTCTAGCTCCTGTCCATCATAGACTGCCTGCAGTGCAGGAGACCCAGGTTTGATGCCTGGATCGGGAAGATCCCTGGAGCAGGAAATGGCAACCCACTCCAGTATCCTTGCCTGGAGAATCCCATGGACAGAGGAGTCTGGCAGGCTACAGTCTGTGGGGTTGCAAGAGTTGGGCACGACTGAGCGACCAGGTTCACACACAGTGACACAGTGTGAAAGACTGCTCTTTTTTTTCCTTTTTTTGCTGGTGCAAGAGGCAATGCCTGTATGAAAACAATGACCTTGGAGAGCTTAGATAGCACCGAACTTTCTGTAGTCATAGTCAAAATAACTAGTACATGTGTACTACTTTATTGATCATAATAACCATTGTTTACTAAGCTGTGGTGGGTACTTGACACTTATAACATCGGATTCTCAAAATAATTCTCTGAGAGATATTGTATCTATTTAACAGTTGAGGAAACTGAGGCTTAAAGAGTTTAAAGTTATTTCCAAGTCCATAACGAGAAATGCAGAGAACAATTACATGGGCTTAAGGAAAGAATGAGTGGCACTCATTCATTGTGTTTATAAGGTGGTTTGCACATGTGTTATCTTGTAAAAGACCTGTATGTCAGATGTGGTCATCATCTTCCTTTATTTGTTGAGGGCTCTGAGGCTCAGGGCCTTCCCCGGTGGCTCAGATGATAAAGAATCTGCCTGCAATGCAGGAGACCCAGGTTCAGTCCTTGGGTTGGGAAGATCCCCCGGAGAAGGGAATGGCTCCAGCGTGCTTGCCTGGAGAATCCCATGGACAGAGGATCCTGGGGGGAGGCTATAGTCCATAGGGTTGCAAAGAGTTGGACACAACTGAAGCAACTTAGCACGCATGCCTGCTGAGGCTCAGAGAGATGAAAAGAGTTGCCCAAGATTAGACTAATAAACGCAGAACCAGACCTTCGACAGAACATAGTCCTTGACTTCAGAGGTTTTGTTCTCCCTAGTGTATTTTACCAGCTCTCAGTAGAGATAAAAGATGAATTCAGTGAGTAGCTGTATTGTATTAATATAAGCTGTAGCTTATATTCAGTGGGTACCACTGTGTCTCATGATCGTAGCTTCTCCCTGTCTTATTATCTTGGACAAGAAGTAGAGGTGGCAGTGGAAACTCTGGGGAACACTCGGGGAGCTCCGTTTCCACTGTCTTAACACATCTTCACTCACACACACCCCTCGTTTGAGGGAAGAGCTGGTGGATGACTGCACTGTTGGATGGTCGGGTGAGGAACAGGAGAGGCAGGAGGAGCTGAGAAAAGGATGGGAGCGGAGAGTTTCCAGTGCATCTTGGAAGATTCCTAGGTTTGTCTCAGAGACAGCTGAAGTCAGAGAGAGTGAGTGTGCTGGGAAGGGAGATAAGAATCAGGAGACCACTGTCTTGGCCTGTGTCATGAGCTCATTTAGTGTTTGGAGAGCTGGTACTCAGTGTGAAAATTAATCCCTGGCCCAGTGCATATGAAAGGTATGATGGTATTTCAGAAGACTTAATGATAATTTTGAGACGTGAGGTACTCTTGTCTCAGGGGCTTACTTGCCTTCTTCCTCTTTCCTGCCCTCCCTTCCTTCCTTTCTTTCAAGAAGTTTTATTGAATACACACACTTTCACGGGCATATGTGTATTTCATCTAGAAATTCCCCAAAGGATGCCGGAATACCATGGGAGGAAAAAGTCACTACAGAAACTCTTATTAAGGAAGAGAAACATTTTCCGAAAGGTGACATAACCTGCTAAGATTTCGTTGGCTCACAATGAAGATAGTATTGAACCTCATGCTGAGCAGTTTCAATTTCAGACGCTGCCTGGAGGCCTGCCTTTGTCAGCCCGAGAGAAGAAGGTTGTTGCCAAACCACATAGCTACATACCCCTCATGGCTCCCTTTAGTTAAACAAATACTTTGCCAACTATTTGAAACTGATTTGTTTCCTTTATTTTGAGTTAGTTCAAATTCTTAGGCAAGGTACATGTCTGCATTAATCCCCGTCAGTGGAAAGGAGACATTATTCTAATTTATTACCCCATGCTCAAGAGCTTCATCCCTACCACTCCAGTTTTGGGGAAGGACCAATGGGTTGTTTATTCAGATGCGTTTATTAAGGGAAACTAAGGGAAAGTGTGATAAGTCGTATAGGAGAGTTCAGGACAAATTACTGTTGAAGTTCAAGGGGAAGAGACTAGTTCAAGTTGAGGGCATCATGAAAGGGCTGCCATTTCAGCAGCGTGCGGGGAAGTGGGGGGTTGTTTCTTTGTTTTCTGGGACTGCACTGGGTCTTCATTGTGGTGCACGGGTTTCTCATTGCGGTGGCTTCTCTAGGCATGTGGGCTTAGTTGTGGAATCTCCTGGACTAGGGATCAAACCCATGTCCCTTGGATTGGTAGGTGGATTCTTAGCCAGTGGACTACCAGAGAAGTCTGAAATGAAATTTTAACAGACTGTCCTTCCAAACAAGTGGCCAGAGTCAGATATACACAGAGTGTATCAAAGTGATGGACAATCGCCCATCATTGTGTGCTGTTCCTTCATGGAGCACAAATCATAGAGGGATGCCAAGTGTTAAACAGCCTGGACAGTTGGTTCTCGTATTCTCCTGCCCTTCACTGCACAGCACTCTCATTCTTTAATGAGTGGCCCCTCCACTGCTCTGGGCATGGGTCCAAATGATGCTGCCACCTTCTCGTGTGGCCTTGTCTTCCGGGATGCAGTGAGAGGGGCATCCCATTCAGGTGGGCCAGTCACAGCCCTCCTCCTGTCTGGTCTCAACTGTTGGCCCAGGGTGGGCACATGACCCCAAGTTGGCCAGTCAGAGTGTTTCCTTGGTGTTCTTCAAGCTGGCATTTGGAAGGCGCGTCTTCCTTCTTGGGTAGCAGTGCTGGAAGGGCGGAAGTGAAAGCTCTCAGGCGGCAGAAGCCAGTCTGTAGAGGAGGGAATACCGCGTACACGTAAGGACAAGCAGTCTTGTGGTGGGCCCCGCTGAAGTCCAGCTGCGCGTTCTAGTCTCTGGGGTCTACTGCTGCCATGATTCTCGTGCCCACCCCCCACCCCCCATCAAAGCTTGAGTATTAGATTCCTTCCTTTCTGGAGCTTTCCTCACAAGCCTTCAGTACATCTCTCCCCTCCCCTTTTTACTTTTTGTTTAGCAAATTCAGGTCACTGTTTATCCCACTTCCAACTTGAAGTCTCTAACTCGTCCTTCAAGAGGCTGTCTGAGGGTCCTTTATTCTGGAAGCCTCCCCTGAATTCCCTCAATTTCACTGTTCTCTCCTTTGTGCCATTGTGACTTGTATATAGTTTTATAACAGGCATCACATTGCTGTATTACAGCTATTATTTACTGTCCCTTAACCCATAAGACACTGAATTCCTTGAAGGTGGACCCCAGCTGATGTATTTTCACATTTCCAGTGGCTGGATCACAGAAAGTCAGCCGTAAATATGAAAGCGTATTGTGCACGGTTTTACTACACTACACTCAGTTTTAATTTTGCCTTTAAACTTCTTATTTTATATTGAAGTATAGCCAGTTAACAATATTGTGATAGAACCGACTCAGGCATACATATACGTGTCTCCATCCTCCCCCAGGTAGGGCTTCCCTGGTGGCTCAGACAGTAAAGAATCTGCCTGCAATGCGGGAGAGACCTGGGTTCGATCCTGGGGTTGGGAAGATCCCCTGGAGAAGGGAATGGCAACCCACTCCAGTATTCTTGCCTGGAGAATCCCATTAACAGAGGAGCCTTGGTGGGCTACAGTCCATGGGGTCGCAAAGAGTCAGACACGACTGAGCGACTAAGACACAACACACACATTCTCCCCCAGGCGCCCCTCCCATCCAGGCTGCCACGCAACACTGAGCAGAGTCCCCTGTGCTCTACAGCAGGCCCTTGTTGGTTATCCATTTTAAATATAGCAGTGTGTAAACGGCCGTACCAAACTCCCTGACTATCCCTTCCTACCATGCTTCCTCTCTTGCCTTTATTTCTTTATTTTGTCCATAAGAGATCTGATCTTATGAAGTCCTAGCCTAGGCAGTGGGGAGGGGAAAGGATGTATTTTAGTTTAACAGAAAACTTGGTCTGATGCAATAATGAAAACAGTCATTTTTGATAACTGCTCGGTCTCTTTAAGTAAAATATCTAGTCTCTCAGATTTCTTCCTTCTCTTCTCCCTTTCTTGCCAAGCTGGTATTGACTGTGATTTCCTGGTGAGGGTGTGGGGAGTATGGCAATATCGGGGAGGAAGAGGCTCCATCTCTGACTGCCCTCTGGGTCCTCCTGGGCTCTGCTGTGCATTTCCTGTCTTAGGCTCTTCTCTGAGGCACGCTTGTTTTATTGGGTGTTCTGGCATCTGTGGCCACAGTCCTGCAGCTGAGTCTTTTCCATGGTGTCGATCAGGCTCTCCTTCCTGACTTGGCCTCGCCCTGGCTCTTTATACTGCAGAGACCTGGGAATCTCTGCCCCTGGCTGCTGGCTCACATGTATCCCTGAAAATATCTGGCACAGGGGCCCTTCCTTTGCCCCATGATGGGCCTGTGGCAGGCCACAAGAACTCACTGCAGCCACTTCCTGCACCTTTCAGATGCCTGTGGGGTCTCGAGGAGCCTTGCTCAGCCTCGGGCACCAGGGAACAGCCCAAGAAAGCCGGCCCTGACCTCCTGCTTGACCCCGAGGGACCTTGGTGGTGGTGGTCCTCATGATGGGGTGGGGCAGCCTGCAAAGCGATCGCATGCAGAACCCCAGTTGGAGCGGAGAAACCCCACCCACCCTCAGAGCAGCCCCCGGCCCAATTCACACTGTTCTCTGCAGGAACAGAACCGGTGGCTCTTCTGTCTTAGATCTCTGTTGCCCATGCCAGTGGGAAGCCCTTGTTATGAACTGCAATAAATCTCCTATCCAGTGGTCATTCAGGCTAACCTGCCCGAAGTTGCTCAGGATAATGGAACAGGATTCAGGAAGCAAGTAGAGTTTCACAACCAGGAGACCCCTAGAACAAGCTGGAGGCATGCCAGGCAGTGCTTGGCTTCCATTATTTATGTGTTCACTAATTCAAAAGGTGCTTGCTAAAGACCCCAAATAAGCAAAAGGTGTTTGAAAGTTGCCGAGAGAGTAGATTTTAGAAATTCTCATCATAAGAAAATTTTGTAGCTGTATATGGGGATGGATGTTAACCAGACTTACTGTGATCACTTTGCAATGTATACAAATAAGAAACCATTATGTTGAACACCTGAAACTAATGTTATATGTAAATCATACCTCAAAAAAAAAACCCCAGAAATAATTTACATTTCAGTGGAGAAGTCTTTATTTTGCTTGTGGAGTTCCTTGTCTGTAGTAGAGCTCAATTACTTTGGGGAATAAATAGAGCAAAAACACATGGTTCTAGGGTGAGGGCCTGGAGAGTTGGAGCTCCTGGTGACTTTTGAAGTAGGCACAGTCATATTCATGTGCCTGTATCTTTCCACAAGATGATGCAAGATTTTAACCACTCTTCAGGGTTCTTGTGATGATAACATACAGGAACATCTGCTGTATCAGTCTGCCCATATGTTTTAATTGACAGTCACCTGAAGTGGTCCTGTCCATGTTCTGCCACTTTCTGTGAGGTCTTTCACTTTTGTCCTGGAGTTTGTATAACCTGTTAGTTTCTTTCCTCTCAGCTTGCCTGTTTTTCCTGTCTTTTGACAAATTGGCTGCAGGCTTTGGAGAACTGCATCAAGAAGGACAGGAATTGCTGATTAAATCAAATTGCACCAAAGCCTGCACACCACACATGATGAACATCTCCTTGATAGCTTGGGGGAAGCAGGGGCAGAAAAAAGTTATTTTCATCTTTGAGTCCTCTTTTTTCAAACATAAACATGTGTTCTCTTGAGGGCTACTTTGCACTACTATAATTAGAAATGAGGACCTGGGTGGGGAAAAAGCTGTAGTGTCTCTGAGCCTCTGTTTTCTTTTCCTCTCTTCCTTCTTTTTTCCCTACCTCCCTTGGTGCCTCCAGTGTATTATGAGGGAAAAGGTTAGTTTTATTCCTCAATAATTTTGATAATTAGGCCTCTCAAAACAGAAGAAAGGGCTGCTTTCAGGATCTGATTTTAGAGTGCCAAGTTGTAACTTGTTTTGAAGGAGTTTTCAGCAGTGGTTCCAAGGCCGAGGGCTGGAAACAAGGTTCACCCCTAGCACCTCTAGATCTGATCACTTCCGTTCTCAGCTGTTATAGCTGCAAATAGGGCTAGTTGAGAGGCCTGATCTCATGTCGGGTTCACGTTTCCTTTTACACAGAATCCCAGGAGTATGAGGTGAGTTCGGAGGGTGAATTGGACATTTGGAACCATGTTTGAGCCACTGTAGTTTGGTAGACAAATGTTCCCTGGGTTCCCCCAGACTCATCTTGGTGTGAACTAGGCTTCTGAGTAACGTTGGCTTGTCTGTGACCCACAAGAAATTGCTGGGCTGAGGCTCATCTTGGAGTTTGGATGGTTTCCCTTTGTAACCTAAAGTCCAACTCAGAAAAGTAAGGGCAAGAGATGTTCCAGGTCAGGACTAAAGCTGGGTTAGCCAACAGGTTCATTTGGATTTTTCCATAAAGTCATACAGAAAAACTTGAACGAACTTTTCAGCCAACTCAATATCAGGAAAATCCCAAGAGGGATTAGAGGAAGAATAGGCAAGAAGAGAAACACCGAATGTACCTAACAGTATTCATGAGTATTTGTGAGGGCAGCTTTGTTCTTTCCTCTGTAGCACACTAGGACCACGGGTAGAAAAGACTGTCTGTGTGCTGTAGGGTTTAAAGTTCCATTGAATTTGGGAGGTAGTGACCTGCAGTGAGAAAGGGTGTTCCTGTCAGCTCTGTATTTGCATTTGCTTCTGTTGTTTAATAATGTCTTGAGGTGACTGCTGTCCTTTGTAGACCTCCTTGTCTCCAAAATGAACGTGGTGATACCTCCAGTGGTTAGGGAGAGTGAGGTTAGCAGGTATTTAAAAACAATACTGTGGATGCTTGGGTAAAACATTTCCAGTGAACACATTTACATGCCTATTACCTGATATGGTTGATTTACTGATAAATTTACTGGGATCTATTTTGCATGAGATCCCACAGCTGTTCTTTCATAATAGGAGGCAAGTTTTTAAACCATGACTTAGTTTTTTTCCCCCTTATTTTAGTTGTAAAAATGGTTATCAGAAACCTAGAAATTACAGACAGGAAAGTGTTGAAAGTGAAAAACCACCTGTGCTTCATCCATCGCCTTGAAATAGAAATTAGCATCTTAGTGTATCTTCTCAGTTTTTTCTCCTGGTTACCTTGCATATGGTTCTGTGGGTAAACCAAATGAAATCATGTATTTACTATTGCATGAATGTTTTCTCAGCACAGATCACATTGTATTCTGGCAGTAGGTCTCCAGGGGCAGGAAGTGAAGAAATACATTAGGGTACAAGTCATACTGTAACCTATTAATGAAACTTCCTAGTGGGAAAATACCAGACATTGCTCAAATACCAATTTCTTTGGTTTTCTAAGGTAGGATACTGAGTAGCTCCAATTATTAAAGTATTTTGAACTACCTAGGAGAATACCTGCCTCTCTACGGTTGCTGTTTCCTAGTTGTGTGACCTTGGTAAGTTAATTAAATAGCACCAGTTTCCTAATCTGCAAAAATAACAACTAGCATGGCTTTTAATGGGTTGCTTTGGGAATCAAGTTAATATATAAAAATCGTATGGTTCTTGGTTCAGAGCTCTATCTGTGATAGCTAAAATAGTGACACTAACCCGTGTAAGTGTCCGATGTGGCGCAGATGCCCAGTGGATGCGACTCCTCAGGCATCTAACTGTTGGGTTCTACTCCCTCCTCTTTAATGTTCCCCCTCCCCCAGCCCCGATCATCTTCTTCAAGCACCTTTACTTTGCAAACCTACCTGTGTTTGCATGCTCAGTCACTTCAGTCGAGTTCAGTTCTTTGCAACCCCATGGACTGCAGCCCACCAGGCTCCTCTGTCCATGGGATTCTCCAGGCAAGAATACTGGAGTGGGTTGCCATGCCCTCCTCCAGGGGATCTTCCCGACCCAGGGATTGAACTCAACATCTCTTACATCGCCTGCATTGGCAGGTGGGTGTTTTTTTTTTTTTTTTTTTACCACTAGTGCCACCTGGGAAGTCCCATTATTCTTTTAAAAATAACCTACGTGATATTTTATTTTTATTTATTTATTTATTTAATACTTTATTCTATTTTATGATACTGTATTGGTTTTGCCGTAAATTGACATGAATCAGCCACAGGTATATTTTAAATGAGAGATTAAAGAGTAATATTTTTGGGCTCCTGCTAGAGAGGGCACATCGATAGGGTCACACAGGAAGCCCTTAGCATCTGTGGTCGTCTGTACAATGGAGTGTCTGTTTTCAGCTCAGACATCGACCAGAACAGTTTCTTATCCTAACAGGCAGGGAAAAACGAGACTCTCATCACTGCAGTGTGGTAGATGACATGGAACGAAATGCAGAGGTAGCAGGCAGGAAGTGCCCAAGGAGGAGGACAGCCTCGTGACTCTTGAGTCTTCTGCAGGGGCCTCCAGGGGGTTGTCCATAGTGACTGTGTTTTGGGGATGTCAGAGACGGAGGCCAGAGGCCAAAGGCCAGGGAGCGTGGGGACCAGTAGTCAGTAGACACTCAGTAAGTGCAAAAAAAGAGAATGAATGAGCAAATGGGTAGATGAATGAGAGGAATAAGAGAGTGATACTCCCATCACCACCTGGAGTAGTACAAGAAAAGTTGCTGCTGCTGCTGCTAAGTCAGTTCAGTCGTGTCCAACTCTGGGTGACCCCATAGATAGCAGCCCACCAGGCTCCCCCATTCCTGGGATTCTCCAGGCAAGAACACTGGAGTGGGTTGCCATTTCCTTCTCCAATGCGTGAAAGTGAAAAGTGAAAGTGCAGTCGCTCAGTTGTGTCTGACTTGTAGCAACTTGTAGCGACCCCACGGACTGTAGCCTACCAGGCTCCTCCATCCATGGGATTTTCCAGGCAAGAGTACTAGGCAACAGGAAACCCCTCAGAATCAGAGAAAACCTTGCCAGACCCTTAGAGAGTGAGTTTTTTTTGTTGTACTGGGCACAGGGGTTCTGTCCTTTTCTCAGTGAGAAAGTATTCACTCCTTTGGAGAATATTTTACCGAGAATCTGCTATGTATCTGATGTGGTTCTAGGCACTGGGGGAGTGAACAAAGCATTAAAAGTTGCCATTCTCCTGGAGCTTACCTTCTAGTAGAAGGAACAGACAATAATACATGATAAATACACGATATGCTAGGTGATGTTACATGGTGTAGGAGAAAATAAGACAGGAGTGTAGGGGGTTGCTATTTGATACGTATAACGGTTAGCTTCCATGATAACATTTGAGTAGAGAGTGGAAGAAAGTAAGGGAAGGAGCAAGTCTTCTGTGTATCCAGGAGAAAAGCACGCCTGATAGAACAGCAGGTGAAATGGCCTGAGGCACAGAACAGCAGGGCCAGGACGGATAGTAGACCAGGTGGCCGACTTCAGAGAGTTTGCTTTAGGGTGGAGGAGGGGGAGATTGTGTAATTGTAATATTTTGTTTATAATAAGAAATAATGTTTGGTCTTAGCTGTTTTTTTGGTTGGGGAGGGGGGGGTCACAGAGCAGCTAAAACCCTCAGAAGGTTCCAAGTGCTGAGAATGATACAGGTGCTTTTGTTGTATTTGATGAGATGACTTTGGATCTAAGGGGGGCTAAAGATTGAGTTCAATCAACAATGGCCAGAGATTTAATCAATCATATCTGTCTAGTGAAGCCTCCATGAAACCCCAGAAGGACTGGGTTTGGGGAGCTTCAGTTGGTGAACATATGGAAGGATTGGGTGACTGGCCCAATAGGAGAGGACACAGAAGCACCATACCCCTTCCCTATTTCTTGCCCTGTATATCTCTTCCCTCTGGCTACTCCTGGGTTATATCCTTTTATGATTAACTGGTGATCTGGTAGGTAAAATGTGTGTTTGAGGACCATGAGTCACTCTAGAGAACTGATCAAGCTCTGGGAAGAAACTGTGGGAACCTTGGATTTATAGCCAGTTGATCAGAAGCACAGGTAACAACCTGAGCTTGCAATTGGCATCTGAAATTTGTTGGGGTGGCAGTTTGTAGGGCTGAACCCTCAGACTTTGGAATCTAATGCTGTCTTCAGGTAGGCAGTGTCAGAGTTGAGTTGAGCTGTAGGACACTCAGCTTGTGTCCAAGAGTCGCTTGAGTGTGTGGGAGCCTCCCCACCCTCAGCATGGGAGTGGAGCCCCAGGCCAGTTTGGTGAGACTCTGTAGGTTGTGGTAAAGTCTGGCTCTAACTCAGAATGAGGTGAGAAGCCACTGGAAAATTTTGCGAAAGCGGAGCATGATTTGATTTCCTCTGTGAAAGAGGTGCATTGCCTCTGCTGTGAAGGACAGAGAAGCCGATGGAAGGTGGCCAGTGAGGAGATGATGCCTTGTGATAGTTTGACAGGAAGGTGGCGGCGGTGCCCTGGGTCGTAGTGGAGTGATGAGGAAAGGTCAGGTTCTGGGTCTGTAGGTTGTGAAAGAGAACAGTGCAAGAGTTGCTATCTATTGGGAGGAGCTGATGTAAGAGGGAAAATGGTGAGCTGTGTTTCACACCTGTTGTGCTTGACATGGCTGCTGTACAACTCAGTGGCAATACCAAGGAGACAGTTGTATTCAGGGGAGAGAGCTGGGCTGGAGGTGGAAATTTGGGCATTGTCATCTTGTTGTGTACGTGATACTGTGCTGCCAGAGGACCTGGAGAGTGAGTGCAGAGAGAAAGAAAAGAGGTTTGAGATTGGCCCTGGAGCACTGCAGCTTGCCAAATCTAGACGATGGGGGAGACTGAGAAGGAAAGGCAGGGGGAGAGAGAGAAAAGGGGGCAAAAAGGTGATCATCTGTGTCCGAGGCTGCTGTAGGTCACAGGAGGAGAGCTGACCTCCAGATTTGTAACGGGAAGGGCACGGGTTAGGTGCAGTGCTGGGAACTGACCTTAAAAGTCAGCTTTACCTGCTTTTTTTTTTGGTGATGGTTAGTCATTCTCAATAAACTCTTGCTGTGTTCATAAGCTTCTAGGTTTAAAACAAAACTGAACGAATGAATGAGTGAAAGAGAGAAACACACACACGGGAGAGGTGAACTGAGAGGCCCTGTCCTGCCTTTAGCAGCGAGAGTTCGGCACCCAGAGTGAGTCAAACCAGGTCAGCAGCAGGTTTGCAGAAGCTGCCGTAGTCAGGTTTGTTTATGTCTGGGTGTGGGTCTCTTATGTAACCAGGCAAATAGGCCACGCATTCCCTTACTTCCTGCGAGGCTCTTAGCTTCTTGAGGGAGTGTTGGATTTCATTAAAAGTCAGGTTGCAGAGGCTGTGGACCGGTCAATGCTCTTAACTGTTTCCTGCCAGAGCGGGGACAGGTTCAGTGTCCTGTATATCTCTTCCCTCTGGCTACTCCTGGGTTATATCCTTTTATGATTAACTGGTGATCTGGTAGGTAAAATGTGTGTTTGAGGACCATGAGTCACTCTAGAGAACTGATCAAGCTCTGGGAAGAAACTGTGGGAACCTTGGATTTATAGCCAGTTGATCAGAAGCACAGGTAACAACCTGAGCTTGCAATTGGCATCTGAAATTTGTTGGGGTGGCAGTTTGTAGGGCTGAACCCTCAGACTTTGGAATCTAATGCTGTCTTCAGGTAGGCAGTGTCAGAGTTGAGTTGAGCTGTAGGACACTCAGCTTGTGTCCAAGAGTCGCTTGAGTGTGTGGGAGCCTCCCCACCCTCAGCATGGGAGTGGAGCCCCAGGCCAGTTTGGTGAGACTCTGTAGGTTGTGGTAAAGTCTGGCTCTAACTCAGAATGAGGTGAGAAGCCACTGGAAAATTTTGCGAAAGCGGAGCATGATTTGATTTCCTCTGTGAAAGAGGTGCATTGCCTCTGCTGTGAAGGACAGAGAAGCCGATGGAAGGTGGCCAGTGAGGAGATGATGCCTTGTGATAGTCTTGACAGGAAGGTGGCGGCGGTGCCCTGGGTCGTAGTGGAGTGATGAGGAAAGGTCAGGTTCTGGGTCTGTAGGTTGTGAAAGAGAACAGTGCAAGAGTTGCTATCTATTGGGAGGAGCTGATGTAAGAGGGAAAATGGTGAGCTGTGTTTCACACCTGTTGTGCTTGACATGGCTGCTGTACAACTCAGTGGCAATACCAAGGAGACAGTTGTATTCAGGGGAGAGAGCTGGGCTGGAGGTGGAAATTTGGGCATTGTCATCTTGTTGTGTACGTGATACTGTGCTGCCAGAGGACCTGGAGAGTGAGTGCAGAGAGAAAGAAAAGAGGTTTGAGATTGGCCCTGGAGCACTGCAGCTTGCCAAATCTAGACGATGGGGGAGACTGAGAAGGAAAGGCAGGGGGAGAGAGAGAAAAGGGGGCAAAAAGGTGATCATCTGTGTCCGAGGCTGCTGTAGGTCACAGGAGGAGAGCTGACCTCCAGATTTGTAACGGGAAGGGCACGGGTTAGGTGCAGTGCTGGGAACTGACCTTAAAAGTCAGCTTTACCTGCTTTTTTTTTTGGTGATGGTTAGTCATTCTCAATAAACTCTTGCTGTGTTCATAAGCTTCTAGGTTTAAAACAAAACTGAACGAATGAATGAGTGAAAGAGAGAAACACACACACGGGAGAGGTGAACTGAGAGGCCCTGTCCTGCCTTTAGCAGCGAGAGTTCGGCACCCAGAGTGAGTCAAACCAGGTCAGCAGCAGGTTTGCAGAAGCTGCCGTAGTCAGGTTTGTTTATGTCTGGGTGTGGGTCTCTTATGTAACCAGGCAAATAGGCCACGCATTCCCTTACTTCCTGCGAGGCTCTTAGCTTCTTGAGGGAGTGTTGGATTTCATTAAAAGTCAGGTTGCAGAGGCTGTGGACCGGTCAATGCTCTTAACTGTTTCCTGCCAGAGCGGGGACAGGTTCAGTGTCCTCAGTTCAGTTCAGTCACTCAGTCGTGTCTGACTCTTTACGACCCCATGAATCGCAGCACGCCAGGCCTCCCTGTCCATCACCAACTCCCGGAGTTCACTCAGACTCACATCCATCGAGTTGGTGATGCCATCCAGCCATCTCATCCGCTGTCATCCCCTTCTCCTCCTGCCCCCAATCCCTGGCACCAATTCTCCTTCCTGCTCCAGGTGAATGTGTTTCCAGTTGTCTCTTGTGCGTCACCTCCCTAGAGCGTCTAGTATAGCGAGCAAGTGCTGAAGACGACTTCTGCTTCAGGGAGACGTCCCACAGATCACATTACAGAGCAGTGAGAATAAAGGGCAGGGGGGGGGGTGTGGGGCAGAGAGAGCTGGAGATCCCCTTGGAGTTACTGTTTATCCTCCAGGCATTCTGCAGGGAGAACCTGGCCCAAGTCCACTTCATCATGTTGGAACATCGTAGTTTCTGAAATCTTCCCTTTGTTCTTGAGAAATGCTGTCTCTGATTGTCTGACTTGATGCTTTGTTCGTCCTGCTCTTATAATCTCTCCCATTTCGTAAGATCTCATCCTTAAATTGTTGGAGGTAAATTTTACGGGCAGGTTGGGTTTGTTGTTTTGGTTACTGTGTTCAGAATGACTTGGCAAAGTTTTTTAACGCGAGCTGAATCTAGAAATGAGAGGTAAAACATTTTAGGAGCTCTTCATGTAGTAAACAGAATGTTTTGTGCATTCCAGTTGCCTTGGATTGGTTTTATATGTGTCAAGTTATAACCAAAGTTGAAATGCTTTTTTTTTTTAAGAAGCAAAACTCCATGAGAGAATCAAAACTATATAACCTCATTTACTTTTCTGATAAGAGCAAGCATTACTTTGTGTCAGGTTAAAATCCTTTGTTTCAGATTGTGTTCTAATCACTTAAGTTTTAAACCATTTAATACACACATCAATTCAATGAGAGAGCTGTATTGTCATCCCTATTTTGTAGATCAGGTAATGGAGGTATGAAGAGGTTAAGTAACTTGCCCAACATCACACAGCTAATAGATGGTGGAGTAGGACTTTGAATCCAGGCATTCCAAGACCCTGTTCTTAATGACTGCAGTGCACTGCTCTTTATTCATTTAAAATTGGCAGCTATTGGATGGGAATTGAGTTTTTGTTACTTTTAAACTATCTCTGAAATATGAGTTTACCAAATACTAAAAATTAATACTATCAGCAAAACTCTATAATTATTTTTTTTTTGCTAAGAAAAACTGTTTACAAAAAAGCATTCATTTAGGACAAAGAGCTGATTTTTTTTATTGTAAATTATTTCTGTATGTTCATTGAAGAAAGACCTGAAGGACATTTTTGTTTTCTTTTTTGCAGAGGGAGCAATAATTTTTCCTTTAATTCACTATTGAAGTGGTTACATATGGAAGTAATGAAATCACATATCTTGAAAATCTTGATAAGTTTTTTTTTAATGAAACCGTTGTAGGTTTTTCTTTGAACTGAAACTAGCAATAGAGCATTAATCACTTTAATATGAATGTATGTAAGTGATGTTTATTTGAAGATACTGTATAAGACTCTTTTCTTTCCACGATAAATCTTATTCTGCAGCTCCTTATTTGTAGTGACTGGTGTTGAAGTTAATAAAAGAGTGGAAGTCTGTAAGTCTGTGTCCTCTTTTGGGTTATTAGTCTGGATTCACCTCTAGGTCCTGTTATCTTTTGATATATTTTGGCAAGTGGAGGCTATGGATGCTTCAGGGAGCTATACTGCAAAGGATTTGGGGGCCAGTTTTATAAATAGTTGCAGTGTGTGACCCAGAAGATCTACGTGGCAGGTTTTGGATGACAGATGGAGAGAGGAGATTTTCCTTTCTTGCTACTATTTTAAGATTCTGTATAGTCATGCCCTCCCTCAACAAGGCTTACTATCATTGCCTAAGCGACAGGATGAAGACATGGTTAGGCCAGTTGTCCAAAGTGTAGGGTAAATCCTCTGGCCATTGTTGATTGTTGATCTTTGATGTGGTGTCCCAACCTAGCACTAGATGACTGAGTCACATAGTAAGGCAGGTATTCCCTTTTCCGTTTTCTTTTAACTGTCTGATTCAAGGAGGAAGTCGGTTGGCACCATTGCCCTTTTAACATCTCCCAAATATTTCAGGATCTCCCTTTATGACAGAGAGCAGGCTCTGAAGATCCCCAACGTTGATAGGCAACTGTGTTTGGTCAGAATGTAGTTTCATTGTTCTGTGTTTCCTTGTTTTAGTATGTGCAGTTCTTTTCTACTTTTGACAGGAAATACTGGCTTTCTGTTTATAGTGAGGATAAGGTTTTTCTATGAAAATTAGTTTTATTCAAAGGAAAATGATGAGTTAATCTAAAAACAAGAACTAGAGTATATAATAATATAGGTGATAAGTAGACATGGCAAAGCTGTGAATTTCATAGAGGAATGGCAAAATTGTGGGAAATATTGGTCTGATACCTGCTAAGGGCTTCCCTGGTGGCTCAGTGGTAAAGAATCCACCTGCCAGTGCAGGAGATATGAGTTTGATTCCTGGGATGGGAAGATCTCATGGAAAAGGAAATGGCAACCCACTCTAGCATTCTTGCCTGGGAGATTCCATGGACAGAGGAGCCTGGTGGGCTATAGTCCACGGGGTCACAAAAGAGACAGACAGACTTGGTGACTAAAGAACAACAACCTCTACTATGGTTGATTGTATAGAGATCTACGGTCTCTTCTTTGTTTGTCTTGGAATTTAAAGTGTTCAGGTCTTATGGGCAGAGAGCTGTTATATATGATATGACTTGCATAGGAGATACTGAGGCACTACAGTATTTCTGCAAGAAAATATATGAATGTACAGTGGGATAAATAAAGATAAATACATGGCTCCATGTGGCTCAGCTCAGGTCAAAATATGTTTTTGAACCAAAATTAAGAAAAAAAAGTTTTGATTTTCAGAGATTTCTAGATTTCAGAATCACAGATAAGAGATTATAGATCTGTCTTTGTAAACAAATTACATCATTTTCTAAAATACTGATCAAACTAATCGTGTGGAAAACAAATTATACACCAACTTGGTCCCAGTAGCTCTGCTATCTTTAAGTTCATTTTACTGCTATGTATCACCTCTGTATACATTCTGATCTGCTTTATTGGGCCAGGGAGATGTGTTTGTGGAAGAAACATTGAATCCAAGTGACTTTATACCTGTGTATATGAAAACGGAAGTAGTTCTAGGTCCTGCTCATCCTTGAGATGTGAGGGTCAGTTTTGAACACAGGACTTGCTCTCTTGGTAATTAAGAACTTGGATACTGGCTAAATGGCAGTGCATTCACTGGAGCCAGACAATTTGGGGTAATATTTCATTTGGTCCTATGTTTTTAAGATAGAAAATCCATCAATTGTTTGGAACTGTTTAGTTGAGTGTAACGTTAGTTCTTAGATAGTCGTTATCAATGAAGCCTTAATTTAGCCATGATCAAAATATTTAAAAAGAGGCATGACCAGACTTCCCAGACAGCTATTTTATAGTCTGTGAACTTAAGACATTATAGAGCAGTTCAGCTGAATTAATTACAGCTCAGAGGGTCATGTTATTTATGATTGTTTTTCAAACATTCTGGAAAATGATAAATGAACAAGTATTTTCTTCACAACACATTGAGATTTGTCAGATTCTTGATTTATACCCTTTAGAACATGCTTTTATTTTTTGTAATTAGCATGAAAATGTATAGTAATTGATCATAAAAATTATACTTAAGAAGTATTTATGGGTTTTGTATGTAATATTGCAGCTATTTAAATAATTTGATAAAACAAGACATTGTAGACATGAAATTTTGCTTTTACATTGTATATTTCCTCAAGAAGCTTAATTAAATCTCACTTCACTGTTCTATAGGGAAGAGGTATACTTAGATATAGAATCTGAGGCCAGGGCCATTTGGCTCATACATATTTATATTTGAATTTTATATTGTTGTCCAGGATTTTCCATGAAGAATAGAGCTTTTTTTTTTTTTTTTTTAACTTCTGGTACATTAGTGCAACAGTACTAATGTTTTTTTATTTCTCAACTCACTCCCATGGGCTTACCTGGATTTTAAGTCATGACATAAGTAAGTCGGGTGGTAGGATTAGGGCCACTTCTGATGGAGCAGAGGCAGCACTAACCCTTTTGCACCCACTCAACACACCTCACTGGAATGTCAGTGAGGATGGCATTTGCTACGGCTGTAACTTTCAGTCTACCTTATTAAAGTCATTTACAGGTATTAAGGATCTACTGTTAGGATAATACACTATGATCACTAATAACCTTATACCTCACACTGAACATGTAAAATTACCATTAATAATAACAAAATATAACAGTGCCAATATTTATTGAGCAATTGCTAAGTGCCAGGGATGTGTTAAGTGCTTCTCATGTCTGAACTCATTTAATCCTTATAACCACACTATGAAGAAAGCATGGTAATTATCTGCTTCCTTATGGACGAGGATACTTTGTAAATGTTTTTGGAGATCAAGTAAGTTAGCCAGAGTCACAAAAAATGAGGCATTCTGACTTGACAGTGTTTTATTATCTTTAACTTTATCTTCCTCATATAGGGTCTCTCTCATAGCTCAGTTGGTAAAGAATCCACCTGAAATGCAGGAGACCCCAGTTTGATCCCTGTCTCCTTCCCTGGAGGACAGAAAGGCTACCCACGCCAGTGTTCTGGCCTGGAGAATTCCATGTACTTGTATAGTCCATGGGCTCGCAAAGAGCCAGACACGACTGAGCGACCTTCACTCTTTATCTTCCTCACAAATACAGTAACATTTCAACTCTCTGGGACTCAACTTTGAGCAACTTTTACTGCCTGAAACAAACCTGAGAACATGGGAAGCAAGCAAAAACATTTCTGTAGTAAACACAGAAACAAAACTCTCTCTGTATGAGATTATACATATTTAGCAGGCAATGAATGGCTAGACTGTGTCCTATCCAGGGTCCTTTTGGAAAGGGTCTGGAGCCTTGCTGCTGCTGCTGCTGCTGCTGCTGCTGCTGCTGCTGCTGCTGCTGCTGCGTTGTCGCTTCAGTCGTGTCTGACTCTGTGCGACCCCATAGACAGCAGCCCACCAAGCTCCCCTGTCCCTGGGATTCTCCAGGCAAGAACACTGGAGTGGGTTGCCATTTCCTTCTCCAATGCACAAAAGTGAAAAGTGAAAGTGAAGTCGCTCAGTCATGTCTGACCCTCAGCAATCCCATGGACTGCAGCCTTCCAGGCTCCTCCATCCATGGGATTTTCCAGGCAAGATTACTGGAGTGGGCTGCCATTGCCTTCTCCGGGAGCCTGACTACTTCAGTGGAATCCGAGGCTTCCAGTGTGATCACTAATGCTTCCATGCTCTAAAGTGAAATGAGTTTTAGTTTAGTGGTAAGGATTGAAGACCCAAAACCCAATTGATTCTTACAAAAATCTTTCAAAAGAGATACAGATGTATAGAACAGTCTTTTGGACTCTGTGGAAGAGGGAGAGGGTGGGATGATTTGGGAGAATGGCATTGAAACATGTAAAATATCATATAAGAAATGAGTCGCCAGTCTAGGTTCAATGCAGGATACAGGATGCTTAGGGTGGGTGCACTGGGATGACCCAGAGAGATGGTATGGGGAGGGAGGTGGGAGGGGGTTTCAGGATTGGGAACACGTGTACACCTGTGGCGGATTCAAGTTGATGTATGGCAAAACCAATACAGTATTGTAAAGTAAAATTTAAAAAAAAATGAAGAAATCTTTCATGGTTGGAAAAATAGTACTTGAAATGGGCACATACTTCTTTATCTGAAATGATTCATTCTTTACAAAGGTTTTAGCTAACAGAGGGTTTGGATGTAGAAGAGAAAATGCTTGCATTGTCGATCTTGTTATGTGAAGACAGCAAAATGCCATCTTGATTTTTTTCTTGTGGTTTGGTTAAGACGGTAAAGTTTGACTGTAAAATAAATTCCTTCTATTTATTTGCCCTGTTTTCATTTTTTTCTCTAGATCGTTCCTTTGATGCCCTCAAAAAATCCAAGCACCCCCCAACATTTCTTGCTGCTGGCCAGCTCTCTGATATGCTGAATGGTGGTGATGAAATCTATGCTAACTGCATGGTGATAGATCAGGTGAGGTATGAGTGCTGTCGCTTGGGAAATCTGCCCTTTGTTAAAAATGTGCGCATCTCAGAATTCCATTGCGTACTGTTGTATCCTCAGAAAATTCCAGCCTAAGAGCAGCCCAGGTCATGTTGCCGTGGAGTCTCCTCATATGCCCTCTTGACGTAGGTCCTTCCTTGAGAACCCAGCACACCTTACCCTCCACCGAGAAACACCATGGGAGGGGTCTTAGGACACTGACAAGGAGAAGAATGTGGGAACTTACCTATGGGGCCAAAACAGGAAATGACGTTTGGGAGGCCAGTTTCTTCTCTAACCTGATTATGTAATATTTGTATTCAAATCCAGCAGACACTAATGAGCGAGAGCTTGATGCCAGCGGCATGTGAGACTGTCACATAAATTACTTGCTTAATCCTCACCACACACCTATTAGTGTGTGATTAGGATATAGAGCTTCAGTATTAAAAGAGAATGGTGTCACGTTGCAGGGAGGCTGGAACCCTTTAGAATTCTCCACCCATTCCCTGATCTCTATCAGTTTGTGAGTTAAAACTCTTAGAGACAGATGGCTTGGATGTGTATCTAACTTAGGGATTTATTCTTTGTCCTTTCCTGTAGCTTGGTGATCCTCACATTTTAACATTTTAAAAATTAAAGTATAAAGATCTGAAAATTTCTGCATGCCCTAATTTATGGGAGATTTAAGGGATTCTCAAGAGTAATTTGATAGCACATAATTTCTGCCTTATTTCCTGGTTTTAAAACCTGATCTCCACATAAGAGGCATTATGTATATGCTCATTGAACAGTGATCTATTTTGTCCTTTTTGGGTTGTTAGTATACATATATTGTACCCTATTGTATCTATTACTTATAGATATTTTTTCTGATGTAAACTTTTTTTTTCTGTCTAGTAGTTAGTAGTTTATCGCTCAGTCGTGTCCAACTCTTTGCGACCCCGTGGACTGTAGCTCACCAGGCTCCTCCCTCCATGGGATTCTCCAGGCAAGAGTACTGGAGTGGGTTGCCATTTCCTTCTCCAGGGGATCTTCCCAACCCAGGGATCGAACCCAGGTCTCCCGCATTTCAGGCAGACACTTTAACCTCTGAGCCACCAGGGAAGCCTAGTGGATGCTAATTCTGCCCATTGGTTGAATGTCTCTTTCCTTTGGTTATGAGAAATTGTTACATTAAGTGAATAGTATAAATAGCATAGATTAGAATGATATTCAAAATGACAGAAAAACCAAAAAATCAGAATGGACATCAGCTCTCAGTAACAAGTATATTTCTTTTGGTGTAAAGCAGCTGAATGTCAGCCCTAGTTATAGAAATCTAGGATGAGACACAGAGTTTAGAACAGAGTGGGAGTTCTGGGGACATTCTTTTAAGAAGCGAGGTGATTGGACTTACTGTGTTCTAGCAACATTCTGATTTTAATGGTTTTATTCTGTTGCCACATTTTCTCAGTGTTTAAATACATGTCATTATTTTTTCATTCTGTTCCTCAGTGAATATTGCAGTACTTCCCATTTACCTCCAGAAGCTAAAATTGTACTTGACCCAACATTTGTGGGGGCAAACTGTGTCTTTGTATGTTGTAAGATACATTAAAAATGGAAAACTTTTTAACCAAAAATGAGGATAGGATATAACTTCTGTTTGGGAGTACTTTGAGTGAGAGAAGTTTTGCTTTAATAATGTGAAGCTTACATCTAGAGAGAACTCAAGCAGCCTGATTGGTAAACTGAAATGAAGTAGAAGATTGCTGAATTTGTGCAGTGAAACAAAAATCAAAATCTGGCTGCAAGTCACAGAGTTTCTTATATCGGTGTAGTATAGTTTGCAGTATAATTACATCATTTGTTTCACTGTTCCTATGTCCATTTGAATATCAAGGACAACATAAGAAATCCAGATTCTGCATACTGAAAATAATTTCTAGCAATATCTGGAAAGAATCTTACCTAATTTTCTTCACCTCCCTCAATCTGGCCTGGAAACCTGAAAAGACTGCTAACTTATTTACTTACTGTTTCCATGAATTTTCAAGGTTATCAAGCTACCTGATGAGGAAGCTCATGTGATATAAACTACTTTGAAAAAAATTTATTTGGACATTATTTCAAGCGTGTATAATTCAGTACAAAGAATTCTTGTATACTCTTAATTAAAAAAAACTCCAAATTTTACCATATTTTACTTCATGATTCTGAGTATGTATTTGTATATGTATATGTGTACTTGTAAATGCTTAAGATATGTATACAAATATTAACTTGTGTGAGAGTAAATGGAAAATATGATGCCCTTTTACCCCTCAGTCGTTCATGGTGTATTTTCCTAAAAGCATGGGTATTCTCTTACTTAAGCCATATAGTTACCAAAATCAGGAAATCATCATCGACACACTACAATTAGCTGTTTATAGACATCATTCAATTTTAGCCGGTTGTTCCAGTAATGTTCTTTGTAGCAAAAGAAAATTCAGTAGCATGTCTTGCATTTAGTTGTGTCTCTTTCAGTTCAGTTTAGTCGCTCAGTTGTGTCTGACTCTTTGCAACCCCATGAATGGCAGCACGCCAGGCCTCCCTGTCCATCACCAACTCCCGGAGTTCGTTCAGACTCAAGTCCATCGAGTCAGTGATGCCATCCAGCCATCTCATCCTCTGTTGTCCCCTTCTCCTCCTGCCCCAAATCCCTCCCAGCATCAGAGTCTTTTCCAGTGAGTCAACTCTTCACATGAGGTGGCCAAAGTACTGGAGTTTCAGCTTTAGCATCATTCCTTCTAAAGGAATCCCAGGGCTGATCTCCTTCAGAATGGACTGGTTGGATCTCCTTGCACTCCAAGGGACTCTCAAGAGTCTTCTCCAACACCACAGTTCAAAAGCATCATTTCTTTGGTGCTCAGCCTTCTTCACAGTCCAACTCTCACATCCATACATGACCACTGGGAAAACCATAGCCTTGACTAGATGAACCTTAATCAGCAAAGTAATGTCTCTGCTTTTGAATATACTATCTAGTTGGTCATAACTTTTCTTCCAAGGAGTAAGCATCTTTTAATTTCATGGCTGCAGTTACCATCTGCAGTGATTCTGGAGCCCCCAAAAATAAAGTCTGACACTGTTTACACTGTTCCCCCATCTATTTCCCATGAAGTGATGGGACTGGATGGCATGATCTTCTTTTTCTGAATGTTGAGCTTTAGGCCAACTTTTTCACTCTCCACTTTCACTTTCATCAAGAAGCTCTTTAGTTCCTCTTCACTTTCTGTCCTAAGGGTGGTGTTGTCATCTGCATATCTGAGATTATTGATATTTCTCTCTGTAGTCTTGATTCCAGCTTGTGTTTAATCTGGGGCAGTTACTTATCTTTGTCTTTTATGATAATTTTGAAGAATACATTCCGGGTTGTTTTTGGTGCTGCACTCTTTGTTTTTACTGTTTTGTTGCTTAGAAGTGATGCCTTTTGATGACCACCACTTCAGATCACCAGCACTTCCTTAGGGAAGGTGTTTTGATACACTGGGACTTAAAAAAAAAAAGATTATTTATTTGGCTGCGTTGGGTCTTAATTGGATCATGCGAGATCTCCCATTGTGGCACACAGAGTCTCTAGTTGTGATGTGGGCTCCAGTAGTTGCAGGGCATGGGCATAGTTGCTCCATCAGTATATGGGATCTTAGCTTCCTGACCAGGGATTGAACCTGTGTTCCCCTACATCAGAGTCGTAACCGCTGAACCAGCAGGGAGATCCCCAACTGGGACTGTTTTTTCATACCGTCCAGTGGAGGCGGTACTTTCTCTTCCTGGTGAAGATTTTAGATCAGTCTTTGGCCCTCTGCTGACTCTCTCCCGTGCAGATTTTTCCACACTGCCCTTACCCTACCACAGAGTCTCATGGCAAGAGTGTGACAGGTTGCTGGCTGAGATTTGATGTTTAGTATTTCAGTTTAGTTCAGTTCGTCAGTCATGTCTGACTCTTTGCACCCCATGAACCGCAATACGCCAGCCCTCCCTGTCCATCACCAACTCTGGAGTCCACCCAAACCCACGTCCATTGTGTCAGTGATGCCATCCAACCATCTCATCCTCTGTCGTTGCCTTCTCCTCCTGCCCTCAATCTTTCCCAGCAGCAGGGTCTTTTCACATGAGTCAGCTCTCTGCATCAGGTGGCCAAAGTATTGGAGTTTCAGCTTCAACATCAGTCTCTCCAATGAACACTCAGGACTGATCTCCTTTAGGATGGACTGGTTGGATCTCCTTGCAGTCTAAGGGACTCTCAAGAGTCCTCTCCAATACCACAGTTCAAAAGCATCAATTCTTCGGCACTCAGCTTTCTTCACAGTCCAAATCTCACATCCATACATGACTCCTGGAAAAACCGTAGGCTTGACTAAATGGACCTTTGTTGGCAAAGTAATGTCTTTGCTTTTGAATATGCTATCTAGGTTGGTCATGACTTTCCTTCCAAGGAGTAAGCATCTTTTAATTTCAAGGCTGCAAGCACCATCTGCAGTGATTTTGGAGCCCCCCAAAATAAAGGCTGACACTGTTTCCACTGTTTCCCCATCTACTCCCCATGAAGTGATGGGACCAGATACCATGATCTTCGTTTTCTGAATGTTGAGCTTTAAGCCAACTTTTTCATTCTCTTCTTTCACTGTCATCAAGAGGGTCTTTAGTTCTTCTTCACTTTCTGCCCTAAGGGTCGTGTCATCTGCATATCTGAGGTTATTGATATTTCTCCCGGCAATCTTGATTCCAGCTTGTGCTTCTTCTAGCCCAGCGTTTCTCATGATGTACTCTGCATATAAAGTTAAATAAGCAGGGTAAGAATACAGCCTTGATGTACTCCTTTTCCTATTTGGAACCAGTCTGTTGTTCCATGTCCAGTTCTAACTGTTGCTTCCTGACCTACATACAGGTTTCTCAAGAGGCAGGTCAGGTGGTCTGGTATTCCTATCTCTTTCAGAATTTTCCACAGTTTATTGTGATTCACACAGTCAAAGGCTTTGGCATAGTCAATAAAGCAGAAATAGATGTTTTTCTGCAACTCTCTTGTTTAGTATTTACCTGTAACTTAAAGTTTGGGGTATTTTTTTGTCTTCTAGTTACGCTAAACCCATACATCTTATGTAACGTTATTTGTTCTTTTTGTTTGGGAGACTCAGATTTATGTGGCTGCCAATACCTTGGTTTCCCAGGTTCCTATAAACTATTTTGTAAGCTAAAATGCCTACTCTTTAATTTTCATCTCAAGTATTTAAAACATTTCTCCTAATTTTGAGTCAGTGATTCATAAAATGTTAAAATCATAGTTTCTGATTTTGTAATACAGTTTATAAAACACTTGGTTGTCTTCCTTTTGTGAATTATGGGAGAGCAGGAAGTAAACAAAAGTATATCATGTAAGAATTCTTTTTCTTACATAAAGAAAAACAACAGAAAAACCAAAAAAGAGAAATAAGTTGGAGGGTCTTTAAATTGTGAAAACTGTATTCTTTGCTCAGCCAATGTTTCCTGCGTTTGCTCAGCAAATATTTTTCTTTCAACTACCAGGTTGGTGATTTGGACATTAACTATATTAACATAGAGGGAATCCCTGCAAATACCTGTCTTGAATCTATGGGTTCTTCTCTGGGGCCTGAGAGCAGCAAAGCCATCCTTCCTGCTGAAGCCAGTGCCGGCACACACCCACCAAGTAAGGACACAGAAGTGACGTCAGCCCAAGCGCCTTTCGTATCATCTAGTTCATATGCGTCCAATTTGAGTCTTTCTTTTGGTCTTCGAGGATTTGAAAAGGAGCAAAGTCGTCTAAAGAAAAGAAGGTAAAGTACTGCATTCTAGAGAGAAAATGTAAGAACTTTGTAGGTGGACTTGGAAAATTCTATTTTCTTATTGTTATTCCCCCCCCCACCATTTTTATTTCTACATCAAAATTTGCCTCCATTTAGGTTTTTATATTTCATGACTTAAAAGTAAGATGCGTAAGAAAACTGACAAAAATATAATAAAGGAAAACCACAATGAAATACCATTTAATACCTACTAGATAAGCAAAAATTTTATAGTGTAATAATGTAATATTTTGGTGAAAATGCATATGATAGAAACTCCTATATACAGTTGATATGAGTGAAAATTGTATAATAACCTTGGAAAATATTTTGGCATTTTCTTATGAAGTTGGATGTGCATATATATTATTACCCAGCAGTGTTACTTCTGTGCCCTAAAAGACATGTATAAGACTATTTATTGGAGTAGGAAATAACCCAAATGGTAGGGGATGAAAAGATAAATTACACTATAGTTACATAATGGGATACTGTACAGTAGTAAAAATGAATTAACTATGACTACATCTACTCGCATAATCACGTGCAACTTAGAAACAAGTAGAACAAGAAAAGGAGCCACAAAATACTTCAGTTAGATCTCACATTTATAAAATGCAAAAACAATCTGTTACTGTAGGGCATGTAGAATGTGCTTAAGCAATAAGGGAAAACAAATGAGAATGAAGAAGATAAAAATCCCCAAATTTAAGATACTTGTTACATTGAGTGGGCATTGTAGGGAAAGGATAAAACAAGTGTGGCCAATGTTTGTTTCAAGTTGAATGGGCTGATGGGTGTTCATTTTATTTTTGATTTTTTATTGGTGTATAACTGTTTCTGCGGTGTTGTCAGTTTCTGCTGTACAACAACATGAATCAGTTATGTGTACACACTTCCCCACCATCCTACCCATCTAGGTCATTAAAGAGCAGCAAATTGAGATGTTTGTTTTATTGTTATGCTCTTTGTTTTTATGTTTATTTTTATTTTCACCTCATACACTATAAGGTAACTTATAGTTACCTTATATATAATTTCTTGTATATGTAAAGATGTCCCTAGAACAACTGTTCTATTGTGTGTGATATGATCGTACATATTTCTATGTGTGTGTGCATGTTTGTGAGACCCTGTGTCTTTGTCTTCGCTTCTTATCCATTCATCCTTTAGTCTATTTCCTTGAGGGAATAGGCCCATTTTTACTGATTTCATTTTATCCTAGGGCTGCCCTGGTGGCTCAGATGGTAAAGAATCTGCCTGCAATGTGGGAGACCTGGGTTGGAAAGATCCCCTGGAGAGGAGCCTGGTGGGCAATAATTCATAGGGTTGCAGAGTTGGACACAACTGAGTGACAAATGAAGTGAGAATGAAGAGGATTCTTCATGAGAGTGACAAATGAGAATAAAGAAGAGAAAAATGCCCAAATTTAAGATAATTGTTACATTGAGCGGGCATTGTAGGGAAGGAATAAAACAATGGTGTGGGCAATGTTTGTTTCAAGTTGAGCCTTAGACTCAGTTTTACACGTAAGATTATGAATCAAAATAACAATAGAAGGAACACACATGTGAGTATATATAAATATATACCTGAATGAATATTCAACAGAGACTTAATTGATCAGAAAGGAGTGAAAGGAAGGGTAAGTAGCAGTCACTGGGTGCTGATCACTGGGTTGTACTGATAAACAACAGCTGGAGGTTAGAAACCTTTAACAGGTATCGGTACCAACAGTGATGTCTAGTGGATAGATAATAAAAGATCTTCTCTAGATTTTTATTGTGGGAATTATAGTTTTAAAGATGCTTGTGTGGTTATGGCTGCACGTTAAACTGATGGGACATCAAAGTTGCTCTGCAAGGAAAATAACCAAATTTGAAGTCTGTTTCTGGTTCTCTCTATTTTAAAATCAAGATGATTTGTTGTGTTGTTATTAAAATTTTAGCTCCAGAAGTGTAACAGCCAAAGAAAAACCACATTTTAAAAACACATTATATATTAACATGCATATGGAAGTTCTCAGCCTCAAAGCTTGAGTGGTTTAAAAGCTAGATGGAATGGAAGGTGCTGGAAAGGTGCAAGATCAAATTCTTGCCTCTTAATTTTATGGTTATCAAAGTTAAATGAGGAAAGAAAAGCAGTAGGTTAGCAGCATCACCACCTGCTTCTGAAATGGAGTTTTCATAGGAATCATTTTTTCAAACCTCTAAAACTGATAATTGCACAGGACATGTTTGGAACCTCACTTGACTTGTGCCTCACCCCTTTCTTGCCACCAGCTCTGGAATGAGATCTTCTTCTTGTCTTAATGTGCTTCTGCCCTCCTGACTTGTCCAGGAGCACAGGAAAGAAAGCCATGCTGCATTTTTCACATGTAAATTGCCCCAGAGCCTGCCCTCTCTCCACTAAACAGCTCAGAGGCTCTGTTTTGTCTGTGTTTTTAATATTTTAAGGGTACTATTTGGGCCTTGTAATATTCAAACCCAGATCTCCTGCATTGCAGGCAGATTCTTTACCATCTGAGCCACCAGGGAAGCCCAATAATTATATTTACAAAACAGAAATAATGAAGACAGTACTAATTTGAAATGACTGTGCTAGGTTGAAATGTTCATTTGGGGAAACATAAAATCTTGTTTAAGATCTATTCAGGATGAGGGGAGAGGAAAAAATGATAGAAATCACAAGGGTGAATTTTGTTTGATAGTGAATGAGAGCCCCTTGTAGCTGACACCAACAGAAAATCTGAATTCAGGGAGACAGAGAGCCATGGCTGTCTTACTTGATGACTTAGTTTTTATTTGCTTTTTGCTGCAGTTCCAGCCTTGATGCCCTGGATGCTGATAGTGAAGGAGAGGGCCATTCGGAGCAGTTGCACAATTGCTACACTCCAGTGTGTCAGAGTTCCTCAAGAACTGGCATTCCTAGTGGGGATGAATTGGACTCTTTTGAGACCAACACTGAACCAGATTTTAATATCTCCAGGACGGAATCATTTTCTTTATCAAGTAGCCTGCAGCTGAAGGTATTCTTATTAGTATTCATTTGGTTTATTAAAAGCCTGGAAAGTATGTTGTCTAAATCTGCTCATCTCTGAAAGACAAAGTATGTTTATGGTAACACGTGTGAACGTTTTTTTAACTGAAGACCCATGAACTTCTTGAGTCTGTCTTTTCACTCTCTCACATTCTAACGTGTATAGTCCTACGTACAATGGCTGATTTGTTTTCATGAATCCCCACCAACGCAGATCGTCTTTCATGGTTTTGGAAAATGTTACCATTTTATACAGTGTTTTCTGTCATCATCCCTTAAGCAAAGGGAGGAAGGCTGGTAGTATGAAGTGAGTTTAAATGACCAAGCTTATTTTGCACACATACAATTTTACTTGGTGTTGGAGATGAGGTAAATAATATTGCCAAGGCAGAGGTAACATGTGTTGAGCTGCATGAACTCATTTGGAATACCATAGACTTTGTTAGTTTTTCCACAGGAGACAGCTTTGTGTCTTTTTTCACATTGGAGTTTCATTTCAGTGTGGTTGCTTGAAATGACTAAACTTTTCCAGTCTTACAGGGAAGCCCTTTTCTGTTTGGACCTATGTTTTCTGTTTTATTTCTATTGTCCACTTGTTTTCTTTTAAAATTGAGTTTACTACTGTAAATGCAACGTGTTTGAGTAAAACACTATAAAATGACGTGTGCTGTGCTTTAACATCTCTTATCTCAAACACATGGTGGTTATGATTATGTTTTATTTTTATAGTATGCTCTACAATATGCAGAACATGCTTCACATATATACAAAACATAATTTTCTCATAACTCGTCTAGGATATAAAGTGGTATTTTTATTTTAATTTTTGATCTGTTAAAGTTCTACAGAGATTAGATGTCCACATTGCCCAAAGCTTGGTGATAGAGTCAGATGTAGGCCTTCTGACTCTAGAACCTCAGATCCTCTGCCCTCAGCTCTGAGGTGTATAGATCTGGCATCATCTTCTGAAACTAAAGATCATGTGATATTTTTGGATAATAAGAATTAGATATGGTTATTCATGTAGCTATTTCTCAGACTTGTAATGTGAATGGAACTGTGAAAAACTCATCATTACTTAGAAGGAAAAGTAATTCTCTGTTAAAAAATTCTATACTGTTCACTTTTAAGAAGAATCTGTCCTCTAAAGTATGGCTTGTCTTGCCTTAGTAATTACCCTGCATAACTTTTTGCCAAGGAATTCTGGATGATTTTCAAATTCCTATTGTTAGGAAAAATGATGACCATGCATGATTTCAATGCAGAGGATGGCACTTGGCTAGGGCCCTTTGTGGCCAACTCACTGTTAGGGGATAACTTAGGTTGGCCTTTTGGACCGCCAGGCCCACTGGGTCTTTCCCAATAAGAAAGTCGGGGAGCCATGGGTCAAGGCCATTCAAAGCAAGGTTGGGCTTCTATTTTCAACTTTCCTCCAGGCTCTTCAACTAAACCACGAGCCTAAGGCAACCATGTGCTTCTACTTATGGAAACAAAAGAAAATAGTGCTTTTAAAGGGCTGTTGCTGATGCCTTAATTTTAGTAACACATTTTGCAGCACTTTCTTTTACCTCTAACCTTAAGTGGTATCTTAATAGTTAATGGGAGGTGGGCATCAGTCCTAAGTCCACATGGCCTCTGTTGGATGGATTTGGGTGCCGTAAACAGCTTTAGTAACATTCTGTTGCACATTCATGTAAGATTTCTAGAACATGCAAGAAAAACATGTTTTTATTATCTTGCCTTCTTGTACTTTCACATATGTTGCTAATATAATGATAGAAATAATGGGTGGTTAGGCAAACAGGAAGAAAACAGCAGGTCACTTAAAAGGGATAAATTTAAACTATATAAACAAGTGATAATTCAAACAAAACCTCAGGAAGTGCTGGATGGAAGATCTGTTGAAAGATGAGCAAAGACTAGAAGGATTTGTGTAATGCTCTGATGCATTCGTTTTTGGAGGCTGCAGCTAATATTACAAATACCTCTGTGTGTTAGTCACTCAGTCATGTCTGATTCTGTGATCTCATGGACTATAGCCCACCAGGTTCCTCTGTCTGTGGAATTCTGCATGCAAGAATACTGGAGTGGGTAGCCATTCTCTTCTCCAGGGGATCTTCCCAACCCAGGGATCAAACCCTGGTTTCCTGCATTGTAGGCAGATTCTTTGCCATAGGAGCTACCAGGGAAGCCCTCAGGAAATGGCCATTAGGAACTTTTAAAAACATAATTTTAGGTGACTGTTTCCCTAGTTCTAATAATTGTTATGTATATAGATCTCAGTTCATATGGAATTTTGCTTAAATGCTACGGTTTAAAATTATAAAAATAAATGACAACTCAGGTCAAAAAACAAAGTCAGACTTGTTGAATATGCAGAGAAAATCATGGACTTAATTTTTCACTTTTAACCAACATGGTTAGAATGTCATACTTATATCCTAAGTATATCCTATATACTTGTATAAAGTGTATAGGAACTATTCCCGGAGCTCAAGTTTACTAAAGCATTCAAAACACAATAGCATATTTTAGAGTTGTGAGTGAGAGACAAACAGAAACAAATCATTAATAAGATTATATCAGAAATATTCAAGTTGAATCATTTTTGTAAAGGTCCTGATTTAGTAACATTGATAATGAGTGCATACCTTCAAATCTTCTATAGAATTTTTTAAAAAGCTTTGTTATGATTTCTTTTAGGAATCATTGTTTTCTGGAATCCGTTCACGTTCATATTCCTGCTCATCACCCAAAATTTCTTTAGGAAAAACTCGATTGATCCGTGATTTTACAGTGTGTAATTCAGTTGAAGGTAAGCATTATTTACCATTTAGCTGTGAAAGCATTCTTTTCCAGAGTGGATTTTCAGTTAGTAAACGTACATAAAACATATAAGAGGAGCAGGCAAGTATTCTAAATTTCATTTTCACTATTGAGTTTTTTAAACTTAGCAAAACCCTCAGCTCACTGGATATCACATAAAGCATAAATTTTATTTTGATGAAATCACAAATATGTACACACTTCTCTGCTGCCTTATTTTTTTAATAAAATGTTTTCCTCAAAGGCAGTGTAAACTAGAATTTATTCTAGGTTCCTTATTGTGAGGACTTCAGAGAATTTTATTTAAGTAAATTAGTGCTGAAATAACCCAATTCCCCAGAGGCAAAGCATTGCAAAATGGATTATCTTCACTTCTTTATTTAATAAGGAACTTTAGCAAGTTAAAATAACAGAACATACTTGAAACAAAAATAGGTATATCTCAAACAGTATTTTTTGTGGCCCATGTAAACAATTATAGATAAACTTTTATACAATCAAATTTTAATTAAAATACAGTATACCTACAGAGAATTGATGCTTTTAAACTGTGGTGTTGGAGAAGACTCTTGAGAGTCCCTTGGACTGCAAGGAGATCAAATCAGTCCATCCTAAAGGAAATCAGTCCTTAATATTCATTGGAAGGACTGATCCTGAAGCTGAAACTCCAGTACTTTGGCCACCTGATGCAAAGAACTGAGTCATTGGAAAAGACCCTGATGCTGAGAAAGATTGAAGGTGGGAGGAGAAGGGGACGACAGACAATAAGATGGTTGGATGGCATCACTGATTCAATGGACATGAGTCTGAGCAAGCTCCAGAAGTTGGTGATGGACAGGGAGGCCTGGCGTGCTGCAGTCCATGGGGTTGCAAAAAGTCAGCCATGACTAAGAGATTGAACTGAACTGAACTGATACCTACAGAAAGAAGTGCATATGATAAGCATGTAGCTTGATGAATTTTCAAAAGTGAATTCAGATCAATAAGTAGAATAGTTGTGGGCAACTCAGAGCTGCCCTTGTAGTCCCTCTTAGCTACTACCCCAATTGTTAGTCTAATTCTGGAGTGTGATTATCTAATACTTTCTGTTCATAGTGTATTATGTAAGAATTATGTTTAAAGGTGTTATTTGGAAGTATTAATGTCAGCCTGTAGTATATAGTATTATTACAAATTTTTTGTCAGTATATCAGATAATGCCTTTTTTTGGTTCATTATCCTTAAGAGTCTTAGAGGACTCAGAAAGCAAGAGATGTGCTTAAGTATTCTCAATATTTGGAATATTTAAAATAGAACTTATTTTATTCCTTTCTTTTTTCTTATTCTTACTTTGTTACATTGCCATTATTTTGCATTTTTATGCTATGTGGAGCAATACTGAAAACATAATCTTTGTGCTTGGACTTGCCATTCTGAAGCAATGACTCATGAATGGAGATGTTCAGTCAATATTTGCTGAATGAATATACTAGACAAAATGCATAAAATACAAAACAAGTGCTGCGAGGCATTTTTTTTTCTTTTTCTTCCTGTGTCTTTTTGGAACAAGAGAAAACAACACTGATACAAATGTCAGTTTTTCTTTTTAGAATGAAAAGATGGAGAGAAAGGACTAAGAAAAAGCAAGGATACAACTACCTTGAGGGAACAGGAGTAGAAGATGAATTGAATTTGCCCTGGATTTTTTTTAATACCATGAGTCTTTCTAGGATCTCCAGGTCCCCCTGACCTTCATTTAGGTTGGGATTCCTTGTAATGGCAGCTTTGTTACCTTTTCACTGATAGTCTTAGAGATGGTGCATTAACTTTGTGCTGTAACTATTTGGAAAACACTGAATTTTCTGTGCAGTGTGCAAAATGGTACCTTTGGCTTTTTGTCTCTAGTATCTCTGATTGTTAAGTTCTGACAGTTATGATGTTTGAAATCTCAGATGACTGAGAGAAAAATCGAAGTTTGTAAGGGAAAGAGCCCTGATTTATGAGTTCTTTAATGAATAAGGAAGGGTATTTTTGCTTTACATACAGTCCTTAAATCTTTGCATTTGAACTAGAAAGAATAAGAAACTGAAATTAATTCCCTGTTTTTTTCTGTGTATAAAAGCTTGTTTTTAGACAGTATATTTAAAAATAGGGCAGTTGAATGAAGTTTGATACTCTCCAGAGGTAAGAATTACACACAGGCAATTTAGGTTGAGGTTACACACTAAATGTACAAAGATTCCAATGGATATTCTTCTATGGTAGCAAACATTTGGGTTGATAACATTTAGGTCAGTCAAAATCATAGGACTGTGAAGAGTAAATTAACTCTAAAGGAAAAAGAAATAATTTTAACTCTGTGTGTGTGTGTGTGTGTGTGTGTGTGTGTGTGTGTGTGTGAAAGCTTGACTGCTTCAAAGATGTGTTCTAATGTTTCATTGTTCAGTCTGCTTAATCAGAGGTAAATTGACATTTGTGTTCTTATAAATCCTTGATCAATGAGCTTTGAGTAGCTCTAAATTTTTTTCTATTTGAGCAGAGTGCAAGTTTCCTTTTCCTGTACATGAGCTATAATATAGATATACAAAGATAGGATGGTCTTTCAGTCTTTTTTATATGTATTTGCAATGTTTTGTCTTCTTTATCATTTCTAACGTATTACTTATGATAATTTCTCATGCTTTTTTTTTTGGTTCTGTTTTTTTGAGTCCAGAGTACAAGGTGGCAACTTTATTATTTAATGCATTATACATGAAACAAAATTCGCTGTAATTCCCTTTGGTAGTTCATGGGTTTAGATAAAAGGAACATTCTCAATGTTGAAATGACAGTTACAGCATCACTAAGACAGACAAAAGTGCTCTACATTTAAGAATTTGAGGAGTGAAGCGAGTGTACTTTTGAACATTATTGTGCTCTGATGGATGGAATCCTATTAGACTTTGTCCAGTTGCCTGAGTCTGATTCTGTTACTTTAAAAGCTTGATTATTTTGGCTGTATGGCTTATTCTCCTGACATCTCAGTCTGTGTACAATAAGAAGAATGCTTTCTGCCCATGACTTAATTTGCAGAATATTTAATGGGAAGAAAATAAAAGTCTTCAGATTCTTCAGTGAGTTTTCTACTACCTACAAGATAGTCTTGGGTTCAGCACTGAAATTCCACATCTCAGAGGAGATGTTTTTCTTAGTTTTCCTCCATGTCCATCTGGCCCATTTCCCTTTGCACCCTCGCTGTCCTCTTCACTCTTCCGGGCTGTGACAGAAAAGGGCCTGTCCCTGGCACGTGGGTCATGCTCCACAGCGGCCGCCCTTCCTTCAATCTCTCTCCCTGTGTGCGTCCATGTGTCTGCTCCATCCCTGTAGTAGATACTCCAGCTGGGCAAACAAGCTGGTGCTAAGCTGCTTGCAGGTGTCTCCCCTTTCTACTCTTCCCATAAGCCACAAAGCACATCTCCAAACTGACTGTTCTGTGAAGGCATTACAGGTATATTAAAACAGACTCTCCCTTAGGCTGGCTTTCAAGACTTTTCTTTTAAGCTTTATGAAAAAGCCACTAAGATATTCATTGAATCTGTATGATGTTGGGAAATGAGTGGTAAGAATAAGGAATGGATAGGAGGGAAATATGGGGGAGAATGGATATGTATATGTGTGGCTGAGTCCCTTTGCTGTCTACCTGAACTATCACAACGTTGTTAATTCCAATATAAAATAAAAAGTTAAAAAAAATAGAGTATGAAGCCCTAGTGAGAGATACTCAGAAAGATAGACCTGGTTTCCCACCCTTCTGAAAATGTTTGCTGCCCCATGCTGATGCCAACTTAGTTCATAAAAATCATTAAATGTTGCCATGTTTTGGCCTCCTCTCCATTTTCTCCAAATTAGGGAAAGTGGTAAAGATATCTGGAGCAGTGCCCTAGTTGTACAGAATAACTTGTTTTCTTGTTATTTGTTAACTGGTGGTATGTATAATGATAATGTAGAGCTGAATACATTGTGTGCACTTCAGACTAACGCAGGACTGCTCGTTTGTCTGCCTTCGTTTTCATTTTATTGTTCTGTGTCTTGTAGAGCAAAGAGCTTACAGCTTGCCGGAGCCACCAAGAGAAACCAGGTATTTTAACTCTTTCAGATTTCCTGAGGCACTGTGTGATCCATCTCTGGAAACGTTTAGCCATCGTTTTCGATACCTGTTCAGTAGTTTGTGAGAGGTTTTGCATAAAATGCCTGCTTGAGGCCTTGCTTCCTTTGTGATCTTGTGGGTGTACACGTGCCAGCTGCTCCTTTCAGCCTCTGGATGAGCGGGGCTCAGGACTGGGGACAGAGTAGCCTGGGGTTATTTTCAAAGCCAAACACTTCCATGCACAGGACCGTGGGGAGCAGTTTGAGATCACCTGGTTTAGAAAGGCATCAGGTTTTCACGAGGTCTGTCCGCTGCAGCAGGAAGACTGCTGCGTGATAACAGGCCCTGGTGCCAGCTACAGAAAGTGCCCAACATCCCTGCTGTCTGTTATCATGGAGTCTTGTTTAGAGTGTTAAGTTTGAAACAAAGAATAAATGATACAGAAAATGCTTTGAACATTATCAACTTTCTGATTAACATGCAGATTTGAAAGCTGTACCTCCTAAGCTGCTCTTTCCTCTAGACGATAAAACTGTCCTTGGAGTTAACCTTGGGCAGCCGATGAGCCAGCAGACTGGACCGCTGTGTTCTGTGGATCTTAAGAAACTAACCATGAGTTACACTGTGAAATAGCCTTGGGGTTATTTCAGACATGGCACAAATGTTTGACTTCGAGAGATCATATGAGAAGGAAGAAAATAGTTTTAATTTAGGTGCTATTAATGCTCAAACTCTGAAATCTTTTACTATATAGATCAGAATGGACTATTTTGCTTTACATCTTGGACTGTAAGTATGAAGAAGAAAAAGAAATCTCCTTTTGTTCCTTTCCATTTTTTTGGAAACCAGAATAGAAATTTTGAAACAGAGATGGACTTAGAATGCCATTTAAGCATAGGCCGATGAGGATGGCATCAGGACAGTGACGATGATAACAGCAGAGAGCAATAACTGTCGTTGGTGTTTTCATGTGCCTGGCACCATTTGAGATGATTTACCTTTATTACTTATTAAAATTTTTTTAAAATATTTATTTATTTATTTGGTTTCACCAGGTCTTGGTTGTGCCATGCAAACTCTTAGTTGTGGTATATGGGATCTAGTTCCCTGACCAGGGATTGAACTCAGGGCCCCTGCATTGAGAGTGTGGAGTCTTAGCCACTGTACCACCAGGGAAGTCCTACTTATTTAAATTATTTACTGACTACTTCTGGAATTTGTTCATCATCCTGGTCATCATTTTGATTAGCCGTCTTCTCCTTGCCATCTTTTTAACAATTGAAGAAGTAATGGACTGACTGTAAAGATTTTTTTTAAATAAAAAATATTTTCCATCAGGAGAATTTAAGACTGAGAGAGCTAATGTCAGAGTCAGTTAAATACTGACCTATAAAATGTGCTAGCTTGAATGGAGATACAGACAGAGAACAGACTCATGGACATGGGGCAGCAGGGAGGAAAGTGAAGGTGGGACGTATGGAGAAGGTAACATAGGAACTTACGTAATATAATCATATGCCAGTGGGAGTTCGCTGTATGACTCAGGGAACTCAAATCAGAGTTCTGTTAACAACCTAGAGGGGTGGGATGGGGAGGGAGGTGGGAGGGAGGAGATACATGTATACCTCTGGCTGATTCATGTTGATATTTGGCAGAGACCAACACAATTCTGTAAAGCAGTTATCCTCCAATTAAAAAATAAATGAATTTAGAATTAAAAAAAAAAAAAAGAGCTTGAACAACAACAACAAAAAGTTGTTGGGATATATAGGGATCATCTTTTTCTCTCATATTCCTCATTCCTGGTACCCCTCCCCGGTCCCCCATTCTTTGGTCTGTCTCTGGTGTACATCCTGAAAGCATCCAACTTTGTTAGCCCTATCCCCTGGTGTATCCAGTAGAGTAGATCTTTTACCTCACCTACTGTGCTCCTGATAAGCTTGTTGGTTATGCTAGTATGATGCCTGCCTAGACCCTAATGCTTTGCTTTGGTCATGTTATAGATATTTACTTGAGGGTTTGCCTTCTTTATTTGCCTTGTTTATGTTGATCACTTAGTTTCTGGAAAAGAGTTCAGCCAGGTAAAAGCAGGGGCCAGGGATCATTTTGGACCTTGCAGGCTCATTCCTGTAGGAGCAGACACTTATCTGTCTCAAGTACTTAGGATTATATGATATGACTCGTTATTTTATTGCCACCATCCATCTTAAATCTGATGGATCTACTACCTTTTATTAAAAAAAAAAACCCTGATATTCTGAGTGTTCAAAGTTGAAGTCTCAACTCTGTCGATTTTCAGTTTGGATAACTGGAGCTTTTTAAACAGTTAGATGCCCAGTTCTGAAAAAAACAAATAGGTTAGGAATTAAGATATTGAGGCTATATCCATATTATTAAGATACTTTAAATGTCTGTTTATCTATTAAAAAGGTAATATCAAGATTCTCTGAAGAATGGGGCTTGTAAAACTGTATTGTGGGTAATCTTATTGGTCATCAAATCAGTAATAGAGTTAGGCATTCTTGTTCTGGGATGTGGAAAGGGTTTAAATTTTTTACAGATTTTGATAAATTGTAAGCTGTTTACTTTCTGTTATGAAATCAGTTGAGGATTTTTCCCTCTGAGTTCTCTAAAGTACCTAATTGTTGTGTAAGTGAATACCACATAGCTAAATTAGATTTGAAATATGGAATCAACCAACCTTGTACATCTGCCCAGAAATTACACTGTGATTTTCATTTTTATAATCTGAAAGTGGGTCATGTCTATGATACTATCAGCTTAGATGATTCAGAGTTTCTAATGTTTAGTGTTTCAGTATTTTCTGATTTACTTGGTCACATCTTGGTTCTTCTCAGCCTTTGAATTTAAAGATTAAAGATGTAATTTTATGTCATTTTTAGAAGAAGTATATGTTGTTGTTGTTCAGTCATTAAATCGTGTCCGGCTCTTTGTAACCCCATGGACTGTGGCATACCAGGCTTCCCTGCCCATCACTATCTTCCATATAGGATATTTGGTAAATTAGGAGCACATATAGGCTTTGACTCATTGGAGAAGACTCTGATGCTGGGAGGGATTGGGGGCAGGAGGAGAAGGGGACGACAGAGGATGAGATGGCTGGATGGCATCACCGACTCGATTGACTTGAGTCTGAGTGAACTCCGGGAGTGGTGATGGACAGGGAGGCCTGGCGTGCTGCGGTTCATGGGGTCACAAAGAGTCAGACACGACTGAGCGACTGAACTGAACTGATAGGTTCTGAAACAAAGCTGTAACATCGTTCTTGATACAGTTTTCTGTATCATGGGAAGGAATTTGGAGTAGAGTCAGGTAAGCAAGAATACGTTTTCTTTTATTTGAGAGAGTGTTGTGTTTCTGCTGTGAAGTAGGAGAGAGGACTTCTTAACTTCAGAATTCACATTGACCTTATCATTCTTTAGTTCCAAGAGTTAGCTCTCCTCCCATATTGTTCTCTTAGATATTGGATGGCTCTTGATGGGGTCCCAAAAGGTGTTCCAGAGAGGATTTTTTTTCAGCTTTCAAATGTACTTTTTTCTCCATTCCATGTTATTCCAAGAGTTTTGCAAACTAGAATGCTTAAAACACAAGAGATGTAGAAATTTATGGGTATATTAACGCGTGAGTTATCTGAGAAGGTGGCTGTGAAAGTAGAAGGAAAATAAGAGGGCCTGGGTTCCTCATGTTCTGAGTAGCTGTAAGACACTTTCTGTTTCCCTTTTAAACTATTTTCTGTAAGTAGCAAACCCAGTATCACTAACTGCAGGGTTTCAATGACAGGACACATACTGTCCTGCAGGACCAAGAGGTAGCTCTGAAGTATTCCTTATTTATTTTAAATGCATTCATAGATATGAATAATCAAGTCTAATAGAAAGGTCAAATAACTTAGTTTTGCTTAATTTGTACCAGGTAATTACATGTTATATATAAGTATGAGAAAGAACCTTAGAAATAATTTAGTCTTTGATTAGATACAAAAAATTGAAGTCCTAGAAAGTTGTCATTTTACATTTCATACATATCTATAGTATGCTTGCTTTTGAAAAGTATTTCCCAGAAATGAATGTATTAGCCACTAACACTGACAAATGAGAAGTCTGAGGGGGATAGAGAGACATTGGTTATGAAATGTTTATTATGGAAATAGTCTACAGAAATGTTATCTGCTTGATCTTTAATATATTCATGCTTTCTCTTCTGTGATAAGATTAGAAATATCAGAAGATCAGAAACAGTTCTGGGAAAATAAGAAAGTTCCAGGGAAATTTTATTTTCATAGCTGGGACCATTTTTTTCCCTCCTAAAGAGTGATTCTGTGGACTAGTGGAAAATAAATGATATTCGGTGTGTTCAAAGGCTGGGTACAGTTACCTTTAGCTTGCCTCGTATTTTGAGGGAGTTTCTGTAGTCTTCTCTCCTTTCCAACAGAGAGAATCTCAGATTGCAGAAAACCTGACTGAGTGGGAGAGACGGAACCCTGAGGCAGATGATCTGTTTCTCAGGCTATATAGACAAAGAAATGTGTGTCTTCTGAGTATTATTTCTCTGTTCCAAAAATAAATAAAATCCCAGTTTTATGTCATTAGTTATTTGGCTTCTTGATACTAGAAAAATTCTATTAGCATGGTAAACAGGGAGATGAACGTTTTCAGAATAAAGCTGTGATTTTAAGATTTCCTTTATTTCTCCAATATTTGAATATAAAAAATTTTAAAGTATTCAGAAAAGCTGAAAGAATTATATACTAGAATACCTATTTCCACCACCTAGATTCTATAATTGTTAGCATTCATTGTGAGATAGTTGCTTTATCACATACCTGTTCAAATAAATAAAAGATGTATTTTGATAGTTTCTATTCTTATCTTTAGAATAACCGTTAAAGGCTGAAAAAATATGTATGTTTAAATATATGTATAATATATATACCCAAAAATATATGTGTAAAATACATCTGTGTATTTGTCTATACACACGCATATGTATGTATGACTCTGGTTTTTTGCTACCTCTGATAAGTTTTATAAGCTGTAATAACAGGTTTTTTTTTTTGTAGAATTCAGGAAGAAGAATGGGATAGATACATCATACCTGCCAAATCAGAATCTGAAAAATACAAAGTGAGCCGAACTTTTAGCTTCCTCATGAATAGGATGACTAGCCCTCGGAATAAATCAAAGGTAATTAAGGTTAATGCCTACTGTCTATAAAGCATGAAGGCTCAGTTTCTGAGCAGTTAAGTATAGTTTGCACTTTCCCTTTAAATTCACTTACCATAGATTTTATACCCACACAGAGACCACTTCACTCTGGTAGATGTTACATTTTGGCATGATCGGATCTCTTGATGTGCAGTCCTTCATAAAGACTGACTTCTGTACGTAGGCTGGCTCTGAGCATTTCTCTTTTCTTGTTTTTTTTTCCCCACTTTGCTGCTGCTGCCATACCTGAAGACAAAAAGCAAGGATGCCAAAGACAAAGAGAAACTGACTCGACATCAGTTTGTCCCTGGAACTTTCTCTGGGGTTCTGCAGTGCTTGGTTTGTGATAAAACGCTCCTGGGGAAAGAGTCATTCCAGTGCTCCAGTAAGTTCCTGGGCCCCACCGGGGCTGTCTTCACGCTTTGCCTCCCGCGAGGATAAGCGTCCTGAGTAGTGCCGTTGCTCAGTGTGCTCACACAGACGTCTGTTTCTGTGTCTCCGTGTGGTTTCGTTAGCAAGCTGCTGGCTGATTTTGTCCACATGTGATAGTCTCTCCCCAAACAGGCTTGCACACTTCACTGCCCACTGACGTCTCCACTTGGAACCCCTGGAGCTCCTCTCACTCCCCTCTGTGCCCACCTACAAGCTGACCGTCTCCGTTAATGGCAGTCCCATCCTTCCAGCCAAATGCTTGTGCCAAAATTATTCCCACATCCAAGCCTTCAACATTACTCTTGGCTCGAGCTTCAAAATATATTAGTATTTACATCCAGCCACTTCTCACCCCTGCCACTGTTGGCAGCTTGGTCTAAAGCTGCCATCTCAATGGCTTTGCAGCTGGTTCCCTTGTGCATTTACTGCAGAAAGTATAGTAATCGAAACCTCAGTCTGAGAGCGTTTGTCAAGGCACTGATCCCTGTGTTCCAGATCCTCTTGACGCTTCCTGTCGTCCCCTGGGACAGCCAGATCCCTGACAGTGGCTCCAAGGCCCCCGTGGTCTCTCCTCCCGTGCCCTGCCCGACTCCTCCGGCTCAGTCCCCTGGCATCTTTGCTGTTCTTCCAGCATGCCAGGCTCCAGGCACACTCCTGCCTGTGGGGTCCTGCATACCCCCTGCCTGCAGCAGTCTTGCCACAGACAGCTGAGTGGTTTGCCCCCTCCCCTCCTTCAGGTCTGCTCAGATAGCACCCCTTAGTTAGGCCTTTTCTGACCACCCTCTGCTTGGCTTATTGCCTGTCCCCCTTTCCTCTTTCTCATCCCACTAAGCATTTCACATCATCTAACTTGCTCTCTGTTCTCTGTATCAATTTTGTTATCTGTCTCCTTCACCAGATTATAAATTCTACGAGAGGAGGGTTTTTGTCTCTTGATTTTGTCCTCTGCTGTGTCTGTAGTGCCTGGAATATTGCTTGTGCATAGTAGGAGCTTAGTAAATATTTGTGGAATGAAAGAATAACTCAGTGCAAGAGAATTCAGGCTCAGGCAGATGAAATACATTTTGTGGTACTTTGGTGACCAGAATTTAGGAAATATTTTGGAAGTGGCATGGGAGCACAAAGGGAGGTGAAGAACAGGAGAAGATTATATGTGAAGTTCTTCATTAAATTGCCAGAAAATGATTAAAAACGTGAATGTATCCATTCATACATTGTCTGTAAGATGCCAGTTTCATTGCATGTTTGAATGTTGCTTTCCTTGGGGACTTATTTCTCTTTTTTATGGGCCCTGACGTAGCATCAAGCAAATAGAATAAAACTACTCTAAAAAATAAAGTCTGTTCATTTAAAAAATAGCACCAAGCAGTCTAGCTGTGATTTACTTGGCTAAATTTTTAGAAGTTTGCGGAAAGGATTGTTTGTGGGTTGTTTATGGCTTGTCTCCAGGACTTCCCTGGTGGATTGGATGGTGAAGCGTCTGTCTACAATGCAGGAAACCCAGGTTCGATCCCTGGGTTGGGAAGATCTTCTGGAGAAGGAAACTGCAACCCACTCCAGTATTCTTGCTTGGAAAATCCCATGGACGGAAGAACCTGGTAGGCTACAGTCCATGGGGTCGCAAAGAGTCGGACACGACTGAGTGACTTCGCTTCACTGCACTTCCGTGTCAGCAGTCAGTTTACTGGCGTGATGGCACATGCTCATCAGTTGCGACTCCTTTCTTCTTCACGAGGTCAGATCCCTTCATCTGACCCCCAGCCACATCTCTGACCTTTTTGTCCTCTCGTTTTTATTTTTTTTCTAATTAAGAAAATTAAGGTTGACGCATCTGTTTATATTTGGCTGCGCTGGGTCTTCACTGCTGGGTGCGGGCTTTCTCCAGCCGCAGTGGGTGGGAGCTGCCCTTCTCTGCGGTGCACAGGCTGCTTTTTGTGGTGGCTTCTCTTGTTGCTGAGCACGGCTCTGGGGTGAGCAGGCTTCAGTAGCTGCGCCTTGCGGGCTCCAGAGCGCTGGGTCAGTAGCTGTGACTCACAGACTTAGTTGTTCTACAGCATGTGGGATCTTCCCGAACCAGGAATTGAACCCATGTTCCCTGCACTGGCTGTGAAGCTCACTCAGTCGTGTCCGACTCTTTGTGACCTCATGGACTGAGGCCTACCAGGCTCCTCCGTCCGTGGGATTCTCCAGGCAAGAATGCTGGAGTGGGTTGCCATTTCCTTCTCGAGGAGATCTTCCCAACCCAGGGATCGAACGCGGGTCTCCCACATTGTAGGCAGACGCTTTACCATCTGAGCCACCAGGGAAGCTCACTGGACCACCAGGGAAGCCTTCCCTCATTTTTAGATGAACCCCTCAAGTTGGGCGGCCTCCACCCACTGCTCGGGTGTCCATTCCTGCCACTTCCTCCTTAATGATCTGATTTTGACCTCTGTCCCTACTACTTAACAGAGGTCCTCTCCTGGATGGAGGCACGGAGTCACTTTCTAGTCAGGTCTGAGCATCTTGCCTCGCTACTATTCTCAGACTCCCTGGCCTCTCTTCTGTTTCCGTGTCTATTGTCCCTCTGTGCAGAAGGAGGTCCCCTTTTCCAGAGCACACTGCTCCTCTGTTCACCCCCTGGATGGTCTCCTCTGCCCTAACTTTGAGTGCCCTCCAAACTTGGTTCTCAGGCATTTGTTCTTTCCTCTTTATTGTTTCTAAGTATAGGCATCCAGTCTTTATTCTGAAATATGGTATTTAGACCTGTTCTTCCCAGATGAATATCTTTATACCTCACTTGCTACTTCCGTATTTCCAGTTGCCTGGGGAGGCTGAGCCCCCACGTAACTTGTGGCCCTGCTTGAGAATTATGGCAGAGCTACCGTATAAAACAATACTGTCCCCATCACACCCTGTCTGTGGGCCTCATTGTCCAGAGATTTTCTTGTGCCCCAGACCAAGGTGTCTGAAAACAACCTCACGGTCCACCTGCAGAGGGCTGTTCTTCCTGCTGGGTTTGTGAAACCAGCTAGAAACTTGGGCATGTTAGTCCCAGCTCCTCCTCTTTCTGTCATCCTCGTCTGTGCGGTCCCTCTTTCGTTTCCTTTCTCATGGTTCCTGCTCTGGTGGCTTCTCATCAGCGCTTCTGGGCTGTTGAGAGCAAACTGCGCTCGCTTCCCCTCTCTCCGGTTACTTTCGCAGTTTATCGTGGGTATTCTCACCACCTTCCTCTTAGTGAGGTACTGCTTCCGTCCACACATGTACACTTGAGGACTTCTGGGTTTTTTTGGTTTACTGGACTAAAGAGATTCTTCAGATGTGCATTCCATTCTGCCTGTGAATATTACTATATCTAATCTTAAAAACATAATATGATATAAAACAAATAATATAAATAGTCAAAATCTTGTGGTGTCTGTATTCTTCTTTATTAAAGCCTGATTTGCTAGTTTTCCACAAATATTTCTATAAAATTCTCCTTGTTTATAAATAGACTTCACTACTTACATTTTGATATTACATGATTTGATGCACAGAAGTTTACTAATCACAGCTTCACAGCAAATTTAGCTTTCATAAACTTAAAATTACCCTAAGGCAGTTAAATGCCTTTTATAAGAATTCTACATTGTTTAAAATTGATATTCTATTGACTTCCTTTTTGTCTGTATTCCTCTTAAGTATTTCTGTGTTGTTAATTTGAGGTGTGTGTCTTTAATTTAGCTATAGGTAATTATAATGTAACTGAGAGAACTTGTTTTATATTAAGCATTTTTCCCTTATTTTCATTTAATTTTACAACTGTCCACTATCTTTCATAGTTCTTTGCTGTTTTCCTTGATGTCTGGTTTAGACCATATATTGTTGGCTTTTATCTTCTCCAGGGATTTGGCAAGGTAGACTCTTTTAATATTTAATGATAATAAGTATTAATAAGGAGCTGTGGAAGGCTTATAATTTAATACTCTTATTTCCTTTATAGTTACTCTTTCCCCACCCCAGCCTCTATGAGTATACTGAATTAATTGTTATTATTTTTATAATGCATGTTTCATTTTTTAGGAACAATTTTATATTTCAGTGATAATTTGCTATTTGTATTCAGTTCTGTATCCTACTTACAGGAACTTTGAAGCTGCGGTACTTTAGTTTTCCAATGCTCACTTTTGCTGTATTTTTCCTTCAGTAAACTAGCTGATCCATTCTTGACTCTTAATTTTGATTCTACTTTTAATAGGCAATAGGATTTCCGGTAATTTTTTTCCCCAAGAAGTTTATTGGAATAACCTGTTTTCTGAAATCTTGTGTCTCTAAAGTTATATCTTTGTTTCACACAGTAGCCAGTTTTATCTGGCTAAATAAATTCTTCAACCAAACTTTTTCCTCTGAAGATTCTATCAGTACTGTTCCCTTGTATCTAGGCAGTTAGTATTGTGCTGAGTATTATGAACTTTTAACTTCTTTAAGAGGACTTCTAATTTTTTAATCATGCAGATATTGTCAGAATGTGTCTATCAGAATAGATGCCATTTGATGGTTTTCCCTAGAAAATAGTAAGACTGTTCTGTTTGCCTTTTTTGGGTTCTTTTTAAGCCTTATAAAAGTTTTTGTCAGCTGTAGCTGTCAGTTGTCACTCTTGGTCTCGTCTTTTCTGGTTTCTTCCTTGGGGAGGTGTGCTCTGTTATCTGTCATCTTTGTATGGCATCTTTGTTTGATAGGTGAATGCTGCATTCTCGCCACGTTCTGGAGAGAGTCTTTCAAGTTCAGTTCCATAGTGCTGCTCTGACACTTTGTCACATCCATTCTTCTCAGTTCAGCTTACTTCCACTCTTGCTCTTTCTCTTCCCTCAAGTGCTTTCTTGTCCCACAAAGCTCCGTTTGCCTCTCATCCTGTTGGCCTGTGGTCAAATCCTGTATTCCCTGCATGCCCTTTGGTCTGTTTTGTGTATCTCGGGGGCACATACCTACATTTTTCTTCTTTGAGTATTCAGTGGCTCCCTCTTGCTGTGAATTTTCAGTATAACTTGGTTTGTGGACTCTCCTGGCTTCTTTTCTCCTGTCTCATTCCCTTGTTCTGGGGTGAGGAGGAAGTTTCCCACGTCAGCGTTTGCCTGCAGGGCCAGCACAGGGACAGCCGGCTTCGGCTCATCGGCCACTGAGGTGTTGACCAGATGCCCCGGGAGACCTGCAGGGAGAGGAAGAGCGTGGGCTCGGGGTCCTGCTCAGTTCTCACAGGGCCGCAGCCGCTGTCCAGTGTGGCTTAGACGGAATTCAGTGAGAACGTCTCCCCTTCCAGAAGGATTTGTCTCATGGAGTTTCTGATAAACCACAGGCTCCTCCGTCTACACACAGCATGTAGGGGTGGGGGTGGATGGGAGGAGGGCGTCTTGGTGGGCCAGTGGGAGGGGGAAGAGGGCAGGAAGACGTCAGTCTGGCAGGAAGCTGTCCCCTTGCAGGGAGGTCTCTGAGCCTAGCCTGTGGGCAGGAGAAGTGTTCCTTTCCGCCTTTCAGTGAGGTGAGGCCACACTGTTTCATGAAATAAAACATGGGCAAGCTGCTAACTGTTCTCTTTTAATTTGGTTTCCTCTGATTAGTAGGAATTCTCTCAGATCCTGACAGCACATTTTTTTTTCTAGCATTGTTGTACGTTTTCCTTTCTTTCCATCCTCATAGGCATTTTCCCCAGTGTGTGAGCGGGCAGTTGCCAGATGTTAAGAAGTCCCTGATGGGTGAAGGGTGCGGAGCACTACCTGAGTTCTCAGGCAGAAACAGAAGTGTGTGTCACGCGTAGTGTCAGCTGTCATAATCAGTAAGACCCTGTGCAGAAGGGGGAAATATCTCCAAGGAAATTAAAATATTAACAGTGTGTTCTGCTCCAGTGGTGGGACAAGAATGTGGTTTAAACATTTTTTCTTTCCTTTTTAAGTTCTATAAATAGCTTTAATGTTTACATGTTATTTTTATTGTTGTTGTTCAGTCACTAAGTCACGTCTGACTCTTTGTGATCCCATGGACTACAGCACACCAGGCTTCCCTGTCCTTTGCCATCTCCTGGACCTTGCTCAAACTCATGTTCACTGACTCAGTGATTCCATCTGGCCATCTCATCCTCTGTCACCCTCTTCTCCTCCTGCCCTCAGTCTTTCCCAGCATCAGGGTCTTTTCCAGTGAGTTGGCTCTTTATATCAGGTGGCCAAAGTATTGGAGCTTCAGCTTCAGCATCAGTCCTTCCAGTGAATATTCAGGGTTGATTTTCTTTAGGATTGACTGGTTTGATCTCCTTGATGTCCAAGGATTGTTACTTTTATAATGATCCTTAATGGGACAGCCTGGCTTCGGCTCATCGGCCACTGAGGTGTTGACCAGATGCCCCGGGAGACCTGCAGGGAGAGGAAGAGCGTGGGCTCGGGGTCCTGCTCAGTTCTCACAGGGCCGCAGCCGCTGTCCAGTGTGGCTTAGACGGAATTCAGTGAGAACGTCTCCCCTTCCAGAAGGATTTGTCTCATGGAGTTTCTGATAAACCACAGGCTCCTCCGTCTACACACAGCATGTAGGGGTGGGGGTGGATGGGAGGAGGGCGTCTTGGTGGGCCAGTGGGAGGGGGAAGAGGGCAGGAAGACGTCAGTCTGGCAGGAAGCTGTCCCCTTGCAGGGAGGTCTCTGAGCCTAGCCTGTGGGCAGGAGAAGTGTTCCTTTCCGCCTTTCAGTGAGGTGAGGCCACACTGTTTCATGAAATAAAACATGGGCAAGCTGCTAACTGTTCTCTTTTAATTTGGTTTCCTCTGATTAGTAGGAATTCTCTCAGATCCTGACAGCACATTTTTTTTTCTAGCATTGTTGTACGTTTTCCTTTCTTTCCATCCTCATAGGCATTTTCCCCAGTGTGTGAGCGGGCAGTTGCCAGATGTTAAGAAGTCCCTGATGGGTGAAGGGTGCGGAGCACTACCTGAGTTCTCAGGCAGAAACAGAAGTGTGTGTCACGCGTAGTGTCAGCTGTCATAATCAGTAAGACCCTGTGCAGAAGGGGGAAATATCTCCAAGGAAATTAAAATATTAACAGTGTGTTCTGCTCCAGTGGTGGGACAAGAATGTGGTTTAAACATTTTTTCTTTCCTTTTTAAGTTCTATAAATAGCTTTAATGTTTACATGTTATTTTTATTGTTGTTGTTCAGTCACTAAGTCACGTCTGACTCTTTGTGATCCCATGGACTACAGCACACCAGGCTTCCCTGTCCTTTGCCATCTCCTGGACCTTGCTCAAACTCATGTTCACTGACTCAGTGATTCCATCTGGCCATCTCATCCTCTGTCACCCTCTTCTCCTCCTGCCCTCAGTCTTTCCCAGCATCAGGGTCTTTTCCAGTGAGTTGGCTCTTTATATCAGGTGGCCAAAGTATTGGAGCTTCAGCTTCAGCATCAGTCCTTCCAGTGAATATTCAGGGTTGATTTTCTTTAGGATTGACTGGTTTGATCTCCTTGATGTCCAAGGATTGTTACTTTTATAATGATCCTTAAGGGCATGATGTAGTCTTATGTATTTCACTTTGCAGATTAATTTAAGTAAGATGGACACTTTTCTCTGTTTTCCTTTTGTTCCAGACTGTAATGGAAATGTACATAAAGTCTGTAAAGATGCTGCCCCTCCGTGTACCAAGGTAATGTCTCAGTCATGCTTGTATGTAGCTCACTGCTTCAATGTTATCTGTTTGTGTTTTTAGATCTACTATTACTGTCTCTGTTTTTAAAGTGGTCACTGTAGTGATAAAACAACACGTGCTCAAAGTGTATACTTATTCACTTAACTATGCACTTATAGAAATAGAGGGAACATTCTGCTTTTATTACATGATATGGGTGGGTTAGACTTTCTGTCAGGACCTCCTTGGTTTCCCATTGCAAACCTTGCGAGTGTGGAAATGAAGTTTAGAGCAGTAATTCTCAAATACTGGCCAACATCAGTGTCACCTGGAGAGCCTGTTAAAACACAGATTTCTGGGCCCCTCTCCTAGAATTCCTGATGCTGCAGGTCTGGGTGGTGGTTCTGAGAATTTTCTGATGTGTTCCCAGGTGATGCTACTGGTCCCCAAACCACGCCGTGAGATGTGCTAGACCAAACACTGAGGAACATTCTCAGTGTCTGGGGTGGGCTTGAGTAGACAGAGGGCTTCATCATCATGGTCCTTTGTCTCCCACTGGAAACCCAGGCCAGAAATGCATGTGCGTGAGCACGAGGATCCTTCAGGGGAAGCATGCGGTCTCCACCTCTGTGTTATTGGAAACACACATTTTGTCAGGTCACAAAGTTGAGGGCAACATTTCAGTGCTCAAGGTCATCGAGTTCTGTAGGTGGAGGAGGAGCCAGGAACAGAAAGAACGAGTGGGAAGGAGATAGCGCTGCCATGACTGCTCTCTGAGCCCGGGTTGGAACAGGAGCTGGAGATCTGCGGTCCCCTCAGGCTTTTACCAAAGCTGGGCTCTTGTTGGGACCTGTTCTTGAGGCGCATCTCCCTTACAGTATGCACGTCTCTTTGTCATAACACTTTCCTCTTTGTTGCGTTTTATGTCTTTTGCTTTGAATTCCTCTTTGTTTGAAATAAAAGAACATGAAAATGGCAAAGATAAGAAGCCTGTTCTGTTTAACTGTGGATGTTCTTGTAGTCGAGTGGTGCTTTGATCTTTCTTTCTGTGTTTCTAATGTTCTTTACAGAAATTCCAAGAGAAATATAATAAGAACAAACCACAGACCATCGTTGGAAGTAAGTGATATGAAAAATGGCAAGAACTTTTTTCCATTTCATTCAAACCACACATTCCCCCCCGCCCCTTTCAGTTCTCTCATTTGCCCAGTTATTCCTTCTTTCATAACATATGCTGGGCATGTTGTTGGTAGTCACTAAGTTGTGTCCGACTCTCTTGTGACCCCATGGACTGTAGCCTGCTAGGATCCTCTAGCAGGAGTAGGTTGCCACTTCCTTCTGCAGGGGATCTTAACCCAGGGGTTGAACTTGAGTCTCCTGCACGGGCAGTCTCCTGCGTTGGCTCTTTATTCTGAGCCACCAGGGAAGCCTTGTGCTGGGCATCATTGGCATGATTTTTCTTGACAAAGAAGGCAAGAATGGCAGAAGCTCTGGCAACTTAGTAGCCTTTGTGCTGCATGTACTATAAGATCTTTTATATTAGGGAAGGCTGAATGGAGGTGGTATTATGATGTTGCCTCAATTTTAAGATGCAAATTAGTGTAATAGGCACTATTGATAACAGCCTCTTGGGGGGAAAGATAAACACTATATTGAAGTGAAGTGAAGTAAAAGTTGCTCAGTTGCATCTGACTTTTGGCAACCCCATGTCCACAGAATTCTCCAAGCCAGAATGTTGGAGTGGATACCCATTCCCTTCTCCAGGGGATCTTCCCAACCCAGGGATCGGACCCAGGTCTCCCACATTGCAGGCAGATTCTCTATCAGCTGAGCCACCAGGGAAGCCCAAGAATACTGGACTAGGTAGCTTATCCCTTTTCCAGCAGATCTTCCCGACCCAGAAATTGAACCGGGTCTTCTGCCTTGCAGGTGGATTCTTTACCAGCTGAGCCAGCAGGGAAGCCTGAACACTACTTTAAATGTACATAAGTTTATGCTTTCCTAGTAGAGGCACATATTTATCTTGACCAGCACATAATACATGCTTCTCAAGAATCATGAGATTAGGATAAAGTCCTCAAGAATCTATAGATTCTTATCAGTCTCTGTTATTCATTATCAGAGCAAGCTGGTACTTTTTAGTAGCCAGCCTGAGGCTGTGATTGCATCAGCTCCATTAGAATGACAGTTGAAATTTCAGGGTATACCTGTGTTTTCTTTGCATGTGGTTAAACTCAGTGATTCTGTTTTTTCTTGAGTTATAAATGGTTGAAATTGAAGTAATTGTCAGCCTTTGACAGTCTTTACATTGCATGCAAGAACCAGACAGACCATTGTCCTAAGTTTGAAAATCCTTTGATTGACGTGAGAGACCTCACAGTTTCTTCTGCTTCACATGTTACATAGCTCGCCCTGTGGCAGGCACTGTATGTTTGTGGTTACTTTTCACTTCAGTGCTGCAACAGTGTGATCGGTATTTCAAAAGCCATTTGAATCAGGTTGCAAATTGATGGCCACGTGTGATCGCATGTGATGTTACACAAGGGAAAGCTAGTGCAGGCAAGTGTGGCATTGGTCACACCCCTGCTTCCTCACCAGAAGTCCCCTTGACCTCAGCTGGAAGACACTCCTCAAATTCATAAGGTGAAGCATCAAAATAATTAAAAAGCATTTTAGACTTGATAGAATACCATCTGTTCCTTCTCTTGACTTAGGAGTCATGAGGATAAAATTAAATCATACATGTGTAGAATCCTTTGTAACGTCTTAGGTTTCCATATGAGTCTTTCTCCCCCTTTACTTGAGAAAGGTGTGTACTAAGCGATCATACAGGATTGAAATATTTTCAGAGAGTCACTTTTAATACACATCAAATGCAAATGTGTAGATGCCCATAACATTTCAAACTGGCCAGAAAGGGACTGAGGCATCATTTCATTTTTCTGTATGTGAGAGAGAAGAGCCCCGCTTGGCTTGCAGATTTCATCTGCCTGGCATTCTTACAGCGTAAAGAACAGACTCCCCAGCGTCATTCCAAGCCACTGAGATGCTCTGTGTGTGTGTGTGTGTTTGTGTGTGTGTCTGCTTGTTTATATACACAGTGTGCGTTCTCGTAACAGTGCTAATAGCACCTTGTATCTATTTACAGCTGGCTCTGAGGAGTACAGCAGGGTTTTACGGGCAAGCTGTCCCAGTGTTTCCCCATTCCATCTTCTGTTTGTTTGTATAATCCCAGCCGGCCCCAGCTTCTCCACGTGGATATGCTGAAGCAGGCCTGCAGCCTGGTTCCAGGAGGGTGTGAGCTGGAAGGGACATTTGAAGCAGGTGTTGGGATGTGGCAGGAAACTGGTTTCAAGGCTGGGCTTGTAACGCGTTAGAAGCCGCCATTGGAGTGTTCAGCTTTCTGGCTTTTCAGTGACGACCTTTATTCGTTGCCCTCTTTGGAAACATCATGAAGCGTCCACTCTGATTTCCAGGTTCTTCGTTTCGAGACGTCCCACCACCTGGGCTCTCCTTGCACCCTTCCTCCTCCATGCCCATCGGGTTGCCAACCGGGAGGAAGGAGATGGCAGGGCAAGTGCATCCCTTGTCCAGAAGCGTCCCAGGCACCACCGTGGAAAGGTAAGGCTCGCTGTGGTGTGACGCCTTGAGGTCTCAGTGTGGCAGCCCGGGCTGACTGTCCTCCTTGCCCCTCCAGCTCCAGGAGGCCGGGGGCATCCTTGGAGTCCGAGAATGACGGCAGCTCCTGGAGAAGCAGGTCTCACTCTGATGAGCTGTTACAGCCCATGGGCTCGTCCCCCTCCACGGACTCCTTCTTAACGGAAGGTGAGGAGAGGACGCCCTTGCGCTGACGTGGGTTTCTGGGAGCATTTGCTGAAAGGGATGTTTTCCGAAGGATATAAGATGGAAGCATTTTTCTTTTATTCTGTTTAAGAGAATTCTGTTTCATGGTGTCTCTTTGGTGCAGGTTCTTCTGATGAAAACAATGAACACTGAGTCCCAGAGGAGACTCCCAGATAGTGGCCAAGGGAACATGATGTATTTTTTAAAGGGACATACTCCCCAAAGAATGTGTCATAAACATCATAAAGAGAAAGAAATGTGTTATGTGCTTGCTGTTCTTTAAAAGTTTTTTTTTTTACAGCTGTTGATGAATTGGAATAGGAGCATACTTTATATATATATATATGTACATATATATATATTTCAGTTACTTAAGACTGGACTTGTCTGGATCTCTAAGATATTTATCCCCTTGTGTTGCCTCCTACTTCTGGGGGAATAAAAGCGTTTTTAAAAAGCATGTTTATGGAGAGGACAATCTGGGGAATTGCTCGCTATATCCAAGCTGTATTAATAGGCAGAGGAAAACCAAATGAAGGGAGAGGAGTGATGAGAGAAAGAGGTAGACTCTTCCCCATATATCTGCTTATTTTAAATCCATTGTCATCATGTCGTACTTCTCTGAGCTGGATTCTCTCTGAGGGGTGCGGTTCAGACAAATAGAACTTAGTTTTCCTGAAGGGGGTATGTGTGTGTAGTCAGATTCTCTCAGAAAAATCTGTACTCACATGTGACTCAAGGCCTCGTACCGTGCTTCGTGTTCATATTGAGGATAGCAAGGCAAGTAAAGAGCAAAGCAAGTGGACACGTGCAAGATTCAGTGTTGAATGAACAGTACAAAGTAATGTGGGGCCAAGAAATCAGTGAGTTCAAGATTGTGTGAGCACGTGTGGACTCTGCAGGTGACCAAAAATAAAACTAAAATAGAACAAGCCAAACAGATGAAAGAATCTTTTTTTTTTTTTTTTGCGTATGCACACAGCAACTGTTAACACCTGATTCTGCTTTGCTTTTCATGAGTAATCTGAACACTTTCACTAGTTTGGTTTCAGTTGTTTCAATTCTGTATCACAGTGTTTTGGCTTCATTGTTTCTATGTTCATAGTGAGTTTCTTTAGGGGGATGAATCCATAAACATAGGCACTTGTGAAGGTCTGTTTGTGTTACATGTGTTCACCCACTTCAGCTTTTCTTTTCTTAACGGATATTAGATGTCGTGGATTCCTCTCTGTGGAGTGACCTCAGCAGTGATGCCCAGGAGTTTGAAGCGGAAACTTGGAGTCTGGTGGTGGACCCTTCATTTTGTAGTCAGCAGGAGAAGGATGTCATCCAAAGACAGGATGTCATTTTTGGTAAGCATTGCAAACATGCTCTCTGGGCTGCAGCAGTGTGGTGCAGAGGAAAGAGCATGGATTCAAACCGGAGTTCAAATTCTGGTTCTACCATTTCCTAGTCAGTCTCAGGTATAATATTAACTCACCTGAAACTCAGTTTTTCCTTCTGTAAAATGGGGATAATGAGGCTCAGGATCAAAATGTTGTCAGGATTAAAGGAGGCATTGTACATGCTTGATACAAAGCAGGTTTGATTTCCTCTACCGTTTTCAAGTTGAGTTAGGCCTGGTCTCTACTCGTTTGCCTCTTCTGTTGTAAGAATCACGGAGAATGTTCGCGTTTTTAAGGTGGGTGATCAGGCCGCTGCATTTACAGCCTTGTAGTTTGCCTGCACATGCCAGGGGCGGTCACCCACAGAGCAGTGGGGCTCACAGCACTTGGACTAGTATCACGTGTGATCGCGAGTGGCAGTCCTGAGTGTGGGGTTCAGCTGTGGGAGGTTTTATGATTTCATGCTATTTGGGGTGGAGGCAGTCTGAATTAGGGAAGGTTAGATGATGGAGTAGTTAGGAAAAAATGAAGCTTTAAAATTTTGCAAGTATAAAGTAGATGTTGAAAAGTGGTTCCAAGAAGGCATCTTAACTTTAAATATGAGCCTAGCCCTTAGTTTTCACTAATCCTGTGTGTGCAAAACACTACAAAGTCTGGTAGTGACTAGGGTCCCTTCTCCCCTGTGTGAGCTGGTTATGTAGGTCAGATGAGCCGATGTGCGTGCGTGCTGTGAAATCAGCCTAGAGCTGGTAGGAGGGAATTTCTTTGGAAAGGGTGGTGCTATCCCCTTTAGTACTTCCCATGCAACTTGTTATATTGTAATTTTCTTCTCTTATTTCTTGATTTCATATATTAAAAATAGTCTAACCCATTTGGGGTGAATTATCATGTACTGTGGTTCAGAGCATGGGCCTTTGGGCCAGAAAGTTTTATGTTCCAGGGAAAATCATTTACCCTGTTTTCTTCATTGGCTTTTAAAGAAAAGAAAATCATTCTTATATTTGGGGTCATAATGGATTAATGGATTAAATGAAGTGACATGGTAGATACTTAGTACAGAGTAGGTGTTAAAAATGTGGGTAGGATATAATAATAATAGTGGGTAGAGAGTTTTGTTTATGATAAAATAATAAAGCCATATTTTGACTTGTTTTCCCTCCATGTCTGATATTTTGTATTCTCTTTTAAAACCTGCATGTGGGTTTGGAAGTACTCATTAGTCTAGAACCGACACTTCTGATGCTCTTAGTAATGGTGAATTTTTGTTTTCTCTCATGGTGTATTTTTAAAATTTATATATCACAAAAATTGAGATCTGAAGTTCACCCTTTATAGTGTACAAATCTATATTATAGTATATTTGTAATGTTTTAGTATATTTATAAAGCTGTGCAACCATCCACCACTGTCTAATTCCAGAGCAGTTCCATACTCCAGAAAGAAACCCTGTGCCCAGCAGCAGCCGTTCCCCTTGGCCCCCTCCCACCAGCACCTGGAAACCGCTCGTCTATTTTCTGTCCCTATGAATTTGTCTATTCTGGACGTACGGTGTAAATCATACACTATTTAGGTCTGGGGCCTGGCTACATTCACTTAGCATACTGTTTTCAAGGTTCATCTGTGCTATAATATAATTCAGCACTCTGCTCCTTTTTGTGGTTGAGTGGTAGTTCATTGTACAGATATACCACACTGTTCTTCTCATCATGACTTGATGGTCGTTTCGTGTTGTTTCCAATTTGGGGGTCACATGGTAACTTTATGCTGAGCCTTTTGAAGAACTATTTTCCAAAGCAGCGATAACATTTTACATTCACAGCAGTGATGTATGAGGGTTTTGATCTCTCCATATCCTCACCAAGGCTTCTTTATTGTTCATCCTTTAAATCACAGTTATTGTGGTGTATGTAATGTGGTGTCTCATGGTAGTTTTGATTTATGTTTCCTTGATGGCTAATGATGTTGCTTGTCTTTTCATTTGCTCATTGGCTATCAGTATATCTCTTTAGAGAAATATCTATTCACATCTTTTGCCTATTTTGAACTGTTGTGTTTTTTTTATTGTTGAGTTATAAGAGTTCTTTATATATTCTGGACTCGGGTCCCTTATCAAATATTTTCTCCTGTTATGTGGATTGTTGTTTTCACTTTCTTGATGATGCCCCTTGATCATAACACATTGGTTTCTCTTGGAAAAAGTAGAACTTTGGAGACAGATCCAGTAACAGAAAGGACCTACTGTTGTATGCATTGAGGAACTTTTTTGTATTTCAGTTTAGATCAGTTCAGTCACTCAGTCATGTCCAACTCTTTGCAACCCCATGAACTACAGCATGCCAGGCCTCCCTGTCCATCACCAACTCCTGGAGTTCACTCAGACTCAACGTCCATCGAGTCAGTGATGCCATCCAGCCGTCTCATCCTCTGTCATCCCCTTCTCCTCCTGCTCCCAATCCCTCCCAGCATCAGAGTCAACTCTTCTCATGAGGTGGCCAAAGTACTGAAGTTTCAGCTTTAGCATCATTCCTTCCAAAGAAATCCCAGGGCTGATCTTCTTCAGAATGGACTGGATGGATCTCCTTGCAGTCCAAGGGACTCTCTAGAGTCTTCTCCAACACCACAGCTCAAAAGCATCAATTCTTTGGCACTTAGCTTTCTTCACAGCCCAACTCTCACATCCATACATGACCATAGACTTTATTGCATTTAACTCAATGTAATTCATCAAGCTAATTGTGCTCCTCAGTTCAGTTTAGTTCAGTCACTCAGTTGTGTCTGACTTTTTTCGACCCCATGGACTGCAGCACGCCAGGCTTCCCTGTCCATCACCAGCTCCTGGAGTTTACTCAGACTCGTGTCCATTGAGTCAGTGATGCCATCCAACCATCTCATCCTCTGTCGTCCCTTTCTCCTCCCACTTCAATCTTTCCCAGCATCAGGGTCTTTTCAAATTTTGCTCCTGCTCAGTGCAAAACAAAACAAAAGAGGTAAACTAAGTTATGTTTTATGGAGTATTCAGGACAAAATAAAACCTGGTTCCCATCTGAAGGTACCTAAAGATGTTAGCTGGTTATATTATGAAAGTCTGATACATTGGATTCTGTATGTATTGGACTTAACTTTTACATATCCTCTTGTAATATCTTGGAAAAAGAGAATAATTTTGAGCTTACATTAAAGATTTAGTCAATGCTGATTTAATAGTCAAAGAGTATTGTTATTCTTAAACCATCCCTCTTTTATTTGTGTAACATACAGTGTTTAGCTATAAATTTAGGTCAATAGGGATACTTCTGAAAAAAATTGAAGTCTGACTGACATATGACATTATGTTAGTTTCATGACAACTTGATGGTATTTGTATATATATTGCAAAATGATGAGCACAGTAAATCTAGTTAACCTCCAGGGATACTTGTTTTAAAGCTTGTTTCTGCTCACCTGTTCCAGAGCTAATGCAGACAGAAATGCATCACATCCAGACCCTGTTCATCATGTCTGAGATCTTCAGGAAAGGGATGAAAGAGGAGCTGCAGCTGGACCACAGTACTGTGGACAAAATATTCCCCTGTTTAGACGAGTTACTTGAAATCCACAAGCATTTCTTCTATAGTATGAAGGAGCGAAGGCAGGAATCCTGTGTTGGCAATGACAGGAATTTCATCATCAACCGAATTGGAGATATTCTAGTACAACAGGTGAGAAAGATTTGAAAGTCTTAAGATCGCAAAGCCTAAAGGTACAGGCTCTCTAGTGTTCAAAGCCTGCAGGGAACTGAAATTGATTTCATTACGATTATTGACCGTTGGATTTCTTTTATTTGATGCTGGTGTGTGAGACTGATATCTGAGAGTTTTTAACAGCCAGTGAATGGCTCTTCTTGTTGCAGGATGCTTGGCTCATCCATCTGTCTATCACTGTCTCCAGCAGGAAGCATAGCCGCAGATGAATTCCTTATGAAAATTCACTTCTTGATGTGACGGGCTGTCTAATAACATGCCTCTCCCATTGGCCCTTGATGGTCTCATCAGTTATTTGCAAAATAAGCACTGCCTAATTTTAGGAGTGAGGCAGATCTTATCATGCCTGAGAGATAAGCAAGCTTCACTAGAAGGAGGCACTTTTTAGGTGCTTGGGATGCCTGAGGCATCAGTGAGAATAGGCTGTGTCACTCATCTGTAAAAAATACAGTGTATTGTTGGCAGTTTGTATTGGCCCCCGATCTCTCTGAAAGAAGCTCTCCATTTAAAACATGCTAATGTGTGCGTGCATTCTCAGTCGTATCTAACTCTTTGTGATCCCCCTGGACTGTAGCCTGCCAGGTTCCTCTGTCCGTGGAATTTTCCGGGCAAGAATACTGGAGTGGGTTGCCATTTCCTCCTCCAGGGAACCTTTTCCACCCAGGGATCAAACCCGCATCTCTTCTGCCTCCTGCATTGCAGGTAGATTCTTTCCCGCTGAGCCACGGGGGAAGCCCCAGAACATGCTAATGCAGAAGTTAAATAACATGCATCCAGCGGCCTTAAAGTGGCAGCGACTTTTAAGGGACTCCCATTATATCACCTCACCTAGTCTTCACTATACAGTGAGGTAAATATCATTTTCCCTAAAACTGAAGTGTGGAGAAGTAATGACTTTCCCAGGTTCTCACATCTTGTTAAATGGCATAGCTAGGATTTAAGTTAAAAATATGTTATTTTGAGATACCATGGGAACATGCTGGGGAAACTTGCTACCATCACTAGTCTTTAAGTCCCAGTAAGATAGGGAGTCTCATCTGTTTGGTTACTACTCTATTTCAATACCTAGAATAGTGCTTGGTACTAGAAATATTTATTGAATGAATGGGCCTGCAATGCAGGAGACCCAGGTTTGATTCCTGGGTCAGGAAGATCCCTTGGAGAAGGAAATGGTAGCCCACTCCAGTATTCTTGCCTGGACAATCTCATGGACAGAGGCCCATAGGGTTGCAGAGTTGGATACAATTTAGCAACTAAACCACCACCATGGATCTCTTAGGAAAAACACACCAGGTATTTACTCTAGGGCTATATTTTGTAGTTGCTTAAAGCTTTTTGAGGAAAGGCATGGAGATCTCTCACTAGTTACTTTAGTTTGGCTTTCTCTAAGTAGATGCCAAAATGTCACGTTCAGAATATTAACTTTATATGTTTCACCCTGTCACAGACACCAAAGGAGTTTAGTTGTTGGTCTATAGACTAAACATTTAAATATACTTACACAAAAAGAAAAAAAAATCCTGACAATTGCTCCAAATCTTTTCCCTCATGTCTCACTGTGTAAAAATCCACACTAGTGTTAAATTTCTAATGAAAGTGCTGAATATTTTGCATCTTATCTTTAAAGTCCTCGACCTGTTGTATCTTCATAATTCACCCCAAACATATACAGTGCCAGGTTAAGAGACAGTAGAGTATTTTGCAAGACAGTTTGAATTAAAATGTCTAATTGTGTCTTTGAATCTAATGTCTAATTGTGACCTTGAATCTGAGTGCTTTCAAAAATGAAGTGCAAGATTACTTTATCATTTGAAAGTATTTCCATCTATCTTTCTTCCCTTGATATAATCATAACTTTTAATTCTAATCATTTAAAATATTTTTTGTTCTTTCATTGCTTTCATAGTTGACAAAAGTTTCACATTTCTACCAGTTTTTTATTTAATTTGTGTGGAAATTGAGGACAAGGTTTGGGAAGCTGGCTGTTAGCACAGGGTAAAGCCTGGCAGTCTTTTGGATAAAGCACACACTTTTCCAACTGGGGGGAAATCCTTGGTATTCAGAGAAAGGATTAAGTCTGCTTTTGTGTTCCTGTTTGTGGACACGCTTAGTCGGTGTGGCGGGCTTCCTTCCAATACTATGTAAATAAAATTGTCTCCTGAATGATATAGTAGCAAAGTCCTCAGGCAGCGGCTGTAGGAGTGGCTCTGTGGGAACGGAGGGTGAGCAAGCTGCTGAAGGGCGTGTGAGCGGTCTGGGGAAATCCCACATTCCAGTCTGAGACTCCAGACCTCAGGAGGCTGACTGGAATGTGATGGTAATTAAGTCAGTGGGAACTTGTGTTGGTGAGGAATTCTGAACACGTGGAGCATGGTGGGTATATAGCAATGGTTTTCCAATTTCAGGTACATAGACGTCTCTTAAAGCTTAAGAATGAGATAGCCTATGTACCCACCCCCTACGTAGTGTGTTGTTTGATAGCACTGGGTCTGGGGTTTGGCATTTTAAAATTATTTTCCGCCAATAATAATCTCATTATGTATTGGCTGAGGTGCTGATAGAGATACAACAAAATTACAGAACGTTGCTGTCATCATGAAGATTCCTCACCTGGCCACCTTCTAGCCACACCTCTCTCGTCTCCAACTGCTGGCCATCACTAATCTGTTCTTGATCATTTCAATCATGACATGTAAATTCTGTACATGTTATACAGATTGTATACACAGTGTGTCCCTTTTGGAGTGACTTTTTTTCACTCAGCACAATTCTCTCCATCATTCAGATGGCCTGTGTGTCAGTTGTATGCTCTGGTGTGGACATGCCAGTTTGTTTAATCATTCACTATTCAAGAGCACCTGGTTATTGCTGGTGTGCTCAGTCGCTCAGTCGTGTCCAACTCTTTGTGACCCTGGGGACTGTAGCCCACCAGGTTCCTCCATCCATGGGATTCCCCAGGCAAGAATACTGGAGTGGCTTGCCATTTCCTTCTCCAGAGTATCTTCTTGATCCAGGGATTGAACCCACGTCTCCTGCATTGGCAAGTGGATTCTTTACCACTGAGCCTTCTGGGAATCCATGCACATGTGAGCACATGAGCAGTCACATGGAGTTGTGTGCATATTTGAGTTATCATTTCTCTGGGATCAGTGCCTGGAAGTACAGTTTCTGAGTTGTATGGTTGGTAGTTGCATGTTTAATTTTATAAGAAACTGCCAGCTGTTTTTCAGAGTGGATATAACATTTTACATTCCTGTCAACAATGTACTGGTAAACAGTTTCTCCACACCCTTACCAGTATTTGGAATCATCACTATTTTTTATTTAGCTGTTCTGAGCGGTGTGTGGTAGTGTCTCGCTGTGATTTAAATCGCATTTCCCTGGTGGCTTATGAGGTTGGACACCTTTCAGGTGCTCACTTGCGTATATGTGCATGTCCTGTCTGGTGAAATGTCTGTCCTTTTGCCCATTTTCTGCTTGGATTGTTTTCTTACTGTTGAATATTGTTATTTCTTTATCTATTCCAGAGACTAACCTTCAGGCAGATAGGTAGTTTGTGAATATTTTCTCTAAATCTGTACGTTCTGTAATTTTGGTAAAGTTCAATAATACCAGGTTTTCACTTTAAGGTTCAGGCTCTTGGTTTCAGGTCTAAGAACTCTTTATCTAGCATGAGATTCCAAAGATTTTCTCCTATGTTTCTTTTCCTAGTTTTACATTTTTAAGTTTTATAGGTTTATGTTTTACATTTAAGTCTGTAATCCATTTGGAGTTAATTTTTGTATAAAATACGATGCTTTGGTGAAAATTCTTTCTTATTTTCATCTGCTGGTGTTCAGCTGCTCTCATATTGTCTGTTGGAGGGGCTGTCCATCTTCCAATAAATTGCTTTGCTCTCTGTCAAAATCTGTTGGGCATTTTGGGTTCCTATTTTGTTCTGTTGATGTATGTATATCATTACATAGTGATAGTTATGACCATATACAATAAATCTTGTTATGTAATAATATATCTAATAATAAATCTTGATATTGAGTAGACAGCTCTTTCACTTTATTACTTTTCAAGATTATTTTTAGCTATTTTGGTTCCTTTATCTTTGGTATAAATTCTAGAATAATCTTTTCTAGACCTCTAAAAACTTACTAGGTTTATTAAGAATTGCATTAAACCTTTTGAGGAGAAGTGACATTTTTAGTGTGCTGAATCTTCCAATCTATGCTGCTGCTGCTGCTGCTGTTACTTCAGTCGTGTCCGACTCTGTGCGACCCCATAGATGGCAGCCCACCAGGCTCCCCCGTCCCTGGGATTCTCCAGGCAAGAACATTGGAGTGGGTTGTCATTTCCTTCTCCAATGCAGGAAAGTGAAAAGTGAAAGTGAAGTTGCTCAGTTGTGTCCAACTGTTAGCGACCCCATGGACTGCAGACCACCAGGCTCCTCTGTCCATGGGATTTTCCAGGCAAGAGTACTGGAGTGGGGTGCCACTGCCTTCTCTGTCCAATCTATGAGTGTGGTGTATTTATTTAAATCTTTGATTTTTTTCATCAGCATTGTGTAGTTTTTAGCACACAGGCTCTCTGTATGTAACAGATACAGATAGTAACAAATCTTGTTAGATTTGTACTGTGTATTCTTGTTGGTGGTTTAAGAATAATTTCCTGAGATATATTTGCCTCAAACGGATAAAACTGTGAGCAAAGCTGAAAAGTCCAGAAATAGTGATGAACTTTCTAAGGGGGTGTAGGTGTATTTGGGTTTCTGTTGCAGTGATCTTCAACATGTATGTGTACGTTGGCTCATCAGAGTCTAAAAGACTGGCATTCACATTATTCAGCAGATTCTCTCCATACCATCTTATGATTCTAAGTGGGTTTCTTTGTAGATTTATCAACAGACATTTTTCTATAGGTTAAGGTTTTTTAAATACCCAGTCCCTATTTCTACTGTGACAATCAGTTAATAAATTGGCCTTCTGGTTACTCATCTTTTTCTGTCATCTTGGTTAATAATAACCTGCCTCTTGATCCATTTGTGATGACAAAAATCAAGTTCCTAACTAAGCACTGAGTTCGTGGACATGATCAGTTAGCCAATGTAAATGTCAGTTTTCCTGAGGATCCCTGAATATGCCCCATACCCTTCCTTCAATGTATAGAAGTATTAAAACAGCAAATCAAAATTATTAAGTTGTGTAAACACAGAACATAGAAGATAGTAAATGTTTTTCATTTGGCTATTGATAATTGAGTTAGTTCAGTATCATATAATCACATTATGTTGATGTCTTCTTCTTACCTATTGATTACTTCCTCTTTCTTTAAAAGGTATCTATGGAAGAGAACTGATTGTGGTCAGAAATCCCAGGAATTTATTCTTTATTTGCAAAGAATGCATTGAAATATATGAAAATTGCCTGTTTTTTTTAGTGTTCAAAAGGTGAAAGTGAAGCTGCTCAGTTATGTCCGACTTCCCATGGATTGTAGCCTACCAGGCTCCTCCGTCCATGGAATTTTCCAGGCAAGAGTACTGGAGTGGGTTGCCACTTTCTTCTCCAGAGGATCTTCCCGACCCAGGGATTGAACCTGGGTCTCCTGCATTGCAGGCAGACGCTTTACCCTCTGAGCCACTTAGAAATGACTAAATTTTCAAACCATCATTGAAATGTTATTCTTCTCAGTTTTCAGAAGAAAATGCAAATAAAATGAAGAAAATATATGGGGAATTCTGTAGCCATCACAAAGAGGCTGTTAGCCTCTTTAAAGAACTCCAGCAGAATAAAAAGTTTCAGAATTTTATTAAGGCAAGTATTTTAAAACTCTTACAAAATGCTAAGCCAATGTAAAGTTCGTGCTTGTTTTTTACATGATATAAGCAAGTTTCACATCTAGGTACTGTTTTTCAGGGAAGAAGGAAGTGATATGTTTATGGCAAAGATAGAAGACTGCTTTTCTGTGTTAGTAAAATATTCTCCCAAATCATTTGCTTTTGTATTTATATTTGTGAAGACATGTTGTCCATACTTCTGAGCACCTTTATAGTATCTTATGAAGCTATTTTATGCTGTGGCAAGTAATAAGTCAGAAGAGTCACAGTAAAAATAAAGAATCCACTTCAGCCTACTGGATTAATTGCAAGCAAATCTGTGATGCACCTCATTTCATATATAGCTTGTATCTCTGAACAATATATATTTAAAAAAATTACAGTGGAGTTATTACAGTTAAATAAACAATAATTCTTTAATATCTTCAAAGAGTTGTCCAGTATTCAAAATTCCCTGATTATCTCATAAAATTGGATTGCTTAAATTAGGATCTGACCAAGGTTTAGATACTGTATGCAGGGCTTATGTTTTTAAATCACCTTTAAATTGAATGTGCCCCATCCCGTTTTTTGGTGTCCAGCTTATTGAAGGAATTTGTCCCTTAGAGTTTCACAGACCCTAATTTTTTTTTATCTACCGCTCTAGGAATGCTACCAGATTCTCCTTTTTAAAAATATACATGTATATTAAGAACTTGAAAAGAAGACTAAGGTTTTTAGAAAAAAGTTGCCCTGATTAGAGGAAACTTTAGTACTATAATAAAGAACAACAAATATATAGGATAGAGGAAAACCTGTTGGGAAACTGTCTCTTATACACATCTCAGCTGCTCCATCAGCCTTCTGAGCTTTTTTAATCCGCAGCTTGT